>JAQQZU010062235.1:0-18665 GCA_030068025.1 Parauchenoglanis punctatus
TCAACTAAGTAAAGAGAAACAACAGTCCATCATTACTTTAAGACATGAAGCGTCTTTTAAGTAATAAAAATAAAGAACAAACATTGAATTAGAAGGTGTGTCCAAACTTTTAACTGGTAGTGTATATGTAAGACAGAGATGCCTGGAGATATCTTGTTCTATGAGCTATTCTTGTCCTATGCCCCAGGAATATATGGAAGGTAAAACATTCCTTGTCTTGTAGTTATTACAAAATTATCAAGCATTGTTATTAATACCATCCCAAAGTTGATTATTTTCCTACAAGAGCATGTTGCCATTGCTTTATTTGTCATATACCAAAAATATATATAATATATAAAAATACAACAATATTTTTAAACTTTATTAAAGAATGACACATCTTTTTAAAAATCAATTTCTACTTAATGTTGTGCAATGTCTGTTAGTAAATTTGAAATAAAATTTAAAGTCTTAATAAGAGTTACATTTAACCTGACAACCCAAGAAACCTTGTTTTATTTGTCATAGTACAGTGAATAATCTATACATTTGTAGCATGAAATTTATAACCATGTCAGATTTCCTAATCAAAGTACTGCTAGCTTGCAATTTCACTAATTGAAATATTAAATAATATATGGTATATAATTATATTGCATAATTACCGTAATATGATAATAACATTTAAGCCTTAGTATATCTACCAAAATGTAACATCAAGTATGCATAATGGCAAGGAATTCTTTTTACATAATAAATTAAATATAATAATAATAATAATAATAATAATAATAATAATAATAAACCATTGTATTACTGCATTACTGCATGAAACTCACACTGTGCTATTTTATTCAAGGATTTATTAATATATTCCCAGACTATATCTTATGAACATGCACAACCATACGAAGGCTTTTCATTTTATTTTATTAGTTAATTTTTCACAAACAGCACATTTTAGCCTAACATATAAGAATTTTATTGATTAGAAACAAAAAGTTAGGAAATATTTACAGATTTTATCTTGTTATTCTGTTTCACCATTCTTGTCAGCCTTTGCTGACAAGTTTAATTTTATGTGCATTTAATAAGAATTTAGTTACACTAGTTTTGTTTGGGAAATTCTTCAGTTACTACACTCTTACAAAAATTTTAGCAGGGATCTAACATATTTTTGTTATTAATTTCCTAAAGTGGTTCTACCTGGAACCCTCTCAGAAGCAGAAAATCTACATGAAACCTTTATGAGTCAAAGAATCTTTTATAATGTTAAGTTCAGTCTTTTTTTTCTAAGACTATATGTTAGGATGGTTTCATAATGATTGATGTCAAAATACTCGTAACAGGCTTATTAAATTTATTTTGATAGGATTTTTTTTTAACTCTAATGAAAATGTAGCTGATTCACAAGAAATGATGAAATTAAAAAAAGGAATTTGAAGAAAGATTAGTTCTCATTTTATATTTGTTGTGCAGTTAATGTTAGATTAGGCTTACTTTGTAGTCACAGTTATATAAAGTTGCTATTTAGTCACCATTATGTCAGGATGCTGTATAGTTACAGTCATGTTTGGCTGCTAGTAATGGTTATGTTATATGGCTACTAAATGTTTACATTGACTCTATCTTTTCTCTCTGATAAAATTTACATTTTTAGGGTGCTGTGTAGTGTCGGTGTCACTGTAGTTTGAGTGCTAGCTGGTCCTCGACTTGTCTGAACGATAAAGTAAATAAGCAGTACAGTTAAAACAACAGCCAAAGCACCCACAGCCATATAGATCCAGCAATTTCGCTGCCTTTGTTGATTAATTGGCATAAGCTGTTGAAAAAAAAAGAAAGTACAATGAAACACAAAAACGTCCGTAAACTTGTTCTCTATTCCAGAGGATACTCTGAGAAAACAATCTGGGAACTTAACAAACATATGAGAAAAGATATGTGAACATATATAATTTACTACATATTCAATACATACTGGGGTACTGGGTGCCATAGAGACCAGATAATCACTGATGCATTTCAGTGCCTCTTCATTGGCCAAGCATTGCAGCAGTCCAATATCTTCATGACAGAGGAAGTCTGCAGCAATAACACCATCCCTATTCACACACCATTTGCCCTGTGGAGCAATATAATCTACATCAAATGTGTGGTGGAGCACAACAAGGACAATGGGCCGAGTGTCTGGGGAGAGAGAGAGAGAGAGAGAGAGAGAGAGAGAGAGAGAGAGAGAGAGAGAGAGGATAATGTGGCATACAGGATAAAGGATAAAGGTGCACATGCACCTGTCTTTGCTTCAAGATACTGAAAATGTACTTTTGTTGTTTTAAAACAATATATTAAACTACAAATTAAAACAATTGGCTATTTTATGGTGTCACTATAATTCAAAATAAATTATTGATATATAAATTATTAGTATACTATTGGTATTTAAATAAGCACTCAAATAGTACAGATTTTCTTCATGCGTTCATGACAAGTATGGTATTTGTTCATCAAAAGTTTAGTTTTTTGCTGTATGAATGTGTGGGCTCATACGTATGTGCTGTCATGTCACATGCTAGCTATGTGCTAATAATGTGCTGTCATGCCTGCACCTGCACCTGCACTACTACTGGAAAGCCCTGACTACATTTCTCATAAGCACTTAAAAGACTTGGCTGACATAGACAAGCCCTCAGATGATGAAATGGACTACGAATCCCAAGAGACTTTGCCTACAGGCAACATGGCTGACATTCTCCCATGCTCAGAATCACCTGATTTCTGATTGGAAACAGGTGCTTCCATTTTCACACACACACACACACACACACACACTCCAAGAACTCTTTTTAAAGACTCTCATTGCCTTGTTTTCTTCACAAAGCATTAGGTTAGCTCCTTTGTCTGCTCTTGCCAAGCCTTTTTGATATTGTTTGCTAACCTCGTATTTTGACCCTGTTTCTATGTTTCGGTTTTTTGATTCTGCTCTGCCTGTTTCACGTGATCTGCTCATTGCCTGGACTTTTCCCTGTCTATTCAGTCTGATTTTGCCAGGATATCCTGCCATTGTGGATACGTTGCCAGTATTATTTTAATAAACTGAGTACACTGCACATGCATCCTGCCTGGCCTGGTTTTCCTGACACGTGATGCACACTGCTGTGCTGTCCATCTGCCAATATCTCCAGGACCCTAATCATACAGGTTCCATTTATTAGACATTTATCAGAATTACAGACAAATGTGTTTCACCAATTTGTAATGATTAAGTCCGCACAGACATTGTTTCATTTTTCAAATGTGTCATTAATTTTTTACTTGCATGTTTATTGAATGAACAACATATGCTTTATGCCACTGTGCACATATGTGTGTGATGTACCTCATTCTGCTGTGTGAACAGAGGCACTTTTCTAACGCGTCTCCATTTATTGTATGATTTTTGAAAATACAAGCTTTCTGCAGCAAACACTGGTTATCATGTGCTTTCCAAACATAGACAAAAAGTAGTTTGTAAATGGTTGCTGTTATGTCCTCAATTTTAACATTTTTGAGTTAACTTTATTTGTTTAATCCACATAATCAAATTTCATCACTGAAAGCTGTAGTAACAAACTAGCATCACTACATTAACTTACATTAACATTATTTCAATAAGTCAAATAAAATGTTGTAAAAGAAATGGGTGACATTAGCTCTACTTACTTTAAAAAATCAAGTTCATTTAACTTGATAACATTAAATTGGAGTTACCACAGTAAATTATTTTCATTGAATCTGTCTTAATTTCAATAAAATTCAATAAAATTACTTTTTTTAACTTTAAAAAAAACTTGACTTATTTTCATGGAAGTACTTTCCAAATTTAAATTAAGTATTTTTAACCATTTTCTTCAGTCCACTTGCTATGTCCCCTGAATAGTATGTCACCTGAATATGGGAACATATGCTAAACATGTGTTTTATTTTGTCTACTCTATGTAAAACAATGGTTAGTGATTTTGGACATGGCATTAATTAACTGAAGAAAATGTCTTACTTGGAAGTTTTTGAAGGGCAGCTTCAATGTCTGTCCCAGCCCGAGACACAATTGGAACAAAAGCAATGATGACATCACACTTATCCACTGAATCCACTTCCTGGATCTCAAGGCGTTTTTTCAGCCGTGCCACAAGCACATTTTGGACATCTGAGAACTTCCCACTTTGATTGGTTATGAACACCAGAGTTTTTGATCCTGGAGATAAAATGACACAGTTGTAGTTTGATTACTATCAGCTTTTCTGTAAAGGTTATAAATAACTGTAGAATTAATGGTCACGTTATGAGCATTTGCAGCCAATCATTACAGAATTAGTGAAACATTTACCCTCTCAATCATCAGATGACATTAATTTTCTGTATCTGCATCCAAAAAGAAAGACCTACATTCTGTATTACATCCTATTTTGAATAAAAGAGTCATAATGGAGAGTAAGAGAGTTTCTAAACTCGGCATTTCTCATAACCAAAAGGAAATTCACATTTTTATTTTGCTCTTCCTAACATACCTGAATGGGTTAATTATGGAATGAGTAACGTGCCAGTACAATCGGAATGTAAAATGTACATATGTGAATTTTTAATCCTTTGTTTAAATTTGTAAGTGACGTTTTGTTGTTGAATTAAATAAAACTGCAATTATGTTTCATGGCTTGAGTTTGTGTGCAAGGTTTCAAATTCAATTTCATAATCATCAGGTATGAATAAAAATTCTAATTCTACTTTTGGTGGGAGAATTCATTTCAAATTCAGATTCAAATTTTCAAAACACAATATCGTGGGACTTAAGAAAACAAAAGGAGCTCTAATCTGATTATTATTACCTGTTCAGCCAATGAGTCAAGACTTTTCATTTGAATTGCTGTTTTATTCATTGTATTTTTTTTACGCACAAATAGAATTTCATATCCTGTATCATGAACTGAGAACTCATTATAAAATGCCAGTAAGTAACAACACAATGTCCATTGGTTCGGCAGGTGAATATTGCTGAAATTCATGTCTAGAAAGCAATTCTGGATTTCTTTTTTTGTAGTTCTGCTTTGTGGTCTAAATGTGGATATTTTGCACCACATGAAGGAACTGAACTGATTATGGCACACAAACCAAGCTTTATTTGGATTTACAATAAAAGTACTGCATTTCATGATGCCGAATTACTACATACAACACAACATAAAAAAGACACACACGAAAACCTGAAATCCGTCATTAACAAAGTCTGAAGTCTGATCGTCTCTTTTATGCCAAAGTTGAAAGAAATACATGAACAAACCTTGAAGCATTTTGGAGGTAGACTTGATGAGCCTTTCAGAACCGTTGTGGTGTTTGTGCCTCCCTCTACCATGAAACTTTCCCTAGAGACTGCTAACACACACACACACACACACATGCACACACACACAGACACACACACACACACACACACACACCCAGTAGTAGACCAGGAGATCAAAGTTCTCCTCCGTTTCTACCATAGCCAGTAAAATTCCACATGCTGATATCAGACAAGTCTGATAATAATTCTACTGTTTATTTAACACATACAGTCACCTCCCTGCTAAAATACACACATGCCCTGCAAAATAAACATTTTTCAACTGGAGAAGCAGCTTACCATTCCATTAACAAACATAGAATGAATATTTCTTATTGCTCTCAGTCTCCAGGAATTCTGCCAGTTGCCTTTGCTTGTGCCCTTCCTTGGAATTTATAACTTTTTTTCTAATATCAGAACGGACTACGTAACGAACTAAAAAAATATGTTTTTTTATTTTAATGTGTTTTTACAGCCCTCTGGTGGTCTGCATTGGTAAAGCAAAAATAAATAAATAAATAAATAAATAAATCCATAATGGCAGCATTTAAATCCTACACCAACTCCTCAAGCAGTTCAAGCCACAAGTATCACTCAGCACGACCCAAATCCCTTCAAGGCACCACATTGTAAATAACTGCTGTAAATTAATGGTCTTTACAGTAAAAAAAAAAAAATTATATATTTACAGTAAGGTGCTGCTACATAATTTAAAACGACACATGGCATTTGCAGGATAAAACTGAGCTGAAGAGTCTAACTAAAGGACCCAATCAAGGTAGTTTAGTAGTGCTGGGATTTTAACACACAACATCTTATCTGTGCCATGAAGCCTTAATCACTAAGCCACCACTGATAGAAAAACACCACCGATGAGTCAATGCAATCTTTTAATAGAGTTAATTCAGTGTTAGAAATAGTTGAATCAATGCAAACTCATTGCATTGTTGTTGTAGGGACTCAATGGTTAAGGTGTTGACTACAGCACAGAAGGTTGTGTGTTCAAATCCTAGAACTGGCATGGTTTGGTAAGACCCTTAACCTTCAGCTCACCTGTACCAGCCAAATGTGCTGACTTATGTGTTAGTTTATATAACATTAAGATATTACCGCACTTTACCGTAAATGTACAGTTGTTTACCACCCAAGATGCAAGTAAATTAATCCTAAAATATACAGGAATTGTTTTACAGTGCAGGACCACAAACATCAACATTATCTTCTGGGCTGGTGTTCAGGTGATAGAGTGAATCTCCCCTGGCTGTCTGAACAACTTTATAGGCTTGCTGTCTTTAAATGTGGGGTGAAGACAATGACCATATTAAACACTATTTATGAACATTAAAAACAACAGTTACTTATTTTCTTAGAGTATTAGCACTCAATCCTGTTATTGACAGTCTCTTATCTGTATTTTTTTAGCCAAGACCAACCAATTTTTCCCTCACAATAAAACAGAAAAAAACCTTCATACAAAATTCAGGACTTATTTATTTGTTTGTTTGTTTGTTTATTGTATTTAAGATATGTTTATTACACCAGCTGTACACTTGATGTAATCTTCTTCTTGTTCTTATACTAATGTGCTTTGTAAAGCTACTCAGGTTACTAACAAAAATTTGGTCAATTCACAAAAATCACATTAAATCCATTATCAAACCACAATAATCATGCTATTTCTGTGTATAAGCATTCACCAAATTACAAACTATTTATTAATAATACAGAACACACCATAGAGGAAATCATTTATATAATTGAGAGCACAACTTCATCATCTGCCATGTGTAATTTATGTTAAAACAGCAGTTACAATCATCTAGATATGTTACAACTGCCAAAAAATTATTATATATGACCATGTTGAATATTATTATATTATTGCATATATTATATGCAAATCCTTATTTATACTGTACAGTTTGTTGAATTTAGCATTGTACTACATTTAGCATAGGTCTACCATAATCAATAAGAAAACGGATTGACAAGAATCCTCTTGAAAAGAGACGTTGAGCTTTGCAGCGTTTGAACTGTTGGAGAATCAATTTCACATTTGATTTCACTCGACGCACATGACTCAGCAGGACCACCTGCACTTTCTTCCATTACACTTATTGGCAAAATCTTACTTACTGAAATATTAGCAAGGCTTTATTTCTTCAAGCCTTTATTTCTCATTTTTAAAAGCCCAAATGCCTTTCGATTTCTCATTTACTGAATACTATAAACTCTTCGGATCTGCGAGTCGGCTCCCACCGTTCACCTAAAAGCCAAATCAAGGAACCGACTCATTTGTAAACGGCACATCAACTCTTCCTTAGCTCATCTGTATTACTGTGTATTCGACTCAATAAATTTAGGAGTCAACTTTCGAGTCCCAGTGCAAATTATGGAGTCGACTCTTATCAGGATCCGTTTGCTTTTTGACAGAAAAGATATATTTTTTTATAAAAAAAATATGGCTGTGGTAGGAATGCCATCTAGATGAGTAAACTATTTGTCTATTTCTCTATAATTCTACTAACTGCTAAATTGTTTTGTGAGCCAAGAAATTCTTATCTAATTAACACATATGTAGTGTAAATAACATGGAATGATGTGGCCTGATATTTAAGAGTTAAAAAAAAGTCAGTAATGTATTCTAAGGCCTATTTTGTGACAGCCTGTTTATATAGAGATGGATACAATAGGATAGACATTTTATTTAAAAGTTCACTTACATACATAAAGTTACAAACCATTCATTTCATTTTAGGCATAGCATGTGAAATATTGCTGATTACAGGCTAAATACAATAGATAGTGCGTGCAAGAAAGGTCTGAAAATACTTATTCAAAAAACATTTTGACAGGACACAAGAGTTTCTACAGTAATTTAACTGTAGCTAATTTACAGAAATCAGTGAGATGTATTGTTTGTGTTTATGGTAGTATTAGGTTGCAGTGTAGGTAAAATGTGATTTTTCCATTGCCTTGTGTAAATGATAGCACCAATGATTATCGCTATTAAAATAATAGTAATGAAAACGATAAGGATAATCAGTGTCGAGGGAAGATATTGTCTCTCCGGGCGGGTTTCTTCAAACTGCTGAAAAAAGACATTGAGACACAGTAGTTATACATGAGTACTTGCTTGTGCTGATATCTCTGGTTAAAAAAGAATAAAAATATAATGATGACAGTTAGATGTATATACCGGTCAAAGGGTTTTGGACACCACAGGTTTTTACTACTTTTCCATTTATTTAACTTCAGATGTATTCTTGCTAAGTACTGGAAAGTTGTTGAATGTTGAAAGTAAAACAAGTCTCCTTTATACCATTAAAAATTATGTAACAGTACATCTGACATACTATTAACTGGTTGTGTGGTGGTGGTATGGTGAAATTCTGTCCTTCGGCTGTGCACAGAAGACTGAGGGAGGCCTGGCTAAAGGGTTGTATTTCAGCCATAAAGCCACTTTTGACGGTTCCAAATAAGAACAAAAGACTTGTATGGACCGAAGAACACAGAAACTGGTCTGTAGAAGATACTGGTGTGGTGTAAGGTGCTGTGGACTGATGGATCACAGTTTGAAATCTATGGTTCCTCAAGGAGGTATCATGTGCTCCATCACAATACTGAGTGTCTAAAATTTTACTGTGTCTAGAAGAAAGTGAGTAACATTGATAATGTAGAAAATCTCAGTGCATACAAAAACCTTTTTACTCATAGTGTATACACACACAGACATGTATATATATATACACACACAGTGGATATATGAACTTTTTCCAACTTTTTCCACCCTCAATGTGACAAAAATTAAGTGAAAAACACTCAGAAACCTTTTAGGAAAAAATAAGAAAAGTAAAAAAAAAGTAACAATAACCTGGTTGCACACCCCTAAACTAATAGTTTGTTGAAGCATCTTTTGATTTTATTATATTATTCTCGCACTCTTTCTTCCAAAAATGTTCTAGAGCCTTCAAATTGTGAAAACATTTACTGTGAACAGCTTGCCTCAGGTCAGTCCACTGATTTTTATTTGTATTCAGGTCTGGTCTCTGACCAGTCCATTGAAAAACATTGATCTTCCTTTGGTTAAGCCATTCCTTTGTTGATTTGGATGTATGCTTCGGGTCACTGTTGCACTGAAAAGTGAAATTGCTTTTCATCTTCTGCTTACTAAAAAACACCTGCAGGTTTTGCACTAAAAATTACTGGTGTTAGTAGTTTTCATAATTCCATCCATTTTGATAAAAACCCCAGTTCAGACTGAAGAAAAGCAGCCCTAAAGCATAATGCTTCCACCACAATGTTTCACCTTGGGTGTGGTGTTTTTTTGGGTTATGTATTTTTTGTGTTAAAAATATCTTTTGGAATTATGGAATTATTATACCCTTTGAAATTGTTCTTATCAGACCATAATACATTTTGCTACAAGTAGTATCGGCTGATTTAGCTGGACTTGGATGTTTTTTTTTGTGAGAAAGGGCTTCTGTATAGCTGCTCTACCCCACAGATCAGACCTGTGAAGAATACAGGAGATTGTTGTCACATGCAGAGAGTAATCAGTACTAGTCAGATGTTCCTGCAGCTCCTATAATTTTGCTGTAGGTGTTGTGGCAGCCTTGTTGGTAAGCTTTTGTCTTGTTCTTTTGTTAAATTTTATAGAGAAGTCCTGTTCTTGGTGATGTCACTGTGGTGCTCCGAAGTTGTTGATGATGGCCTTCACAGTGTTCCATGGTTCATCTAATGTCTTGGACATTCTTTATATCCCTCTCCTGATTGTTACCTTTCAACAAGTGAGATACTACAAAGGCTTTGTAAGCTCTTAGAGCACCATGACTTCACTACATCTCTAATTATAAATGTGCATACTTATGCAGCCAGGTTATTGTAATTTTTTTTATTTTTCCTATTTTCCCTAAAATGTTTCTAAGAGATTTTTCAGATAATATTTGTACATTGTAATTTCACATTGGGATGGAAAAAGTTCTGACATGATTTGTCTTAGTTTCATTTTTTCACTTCACAAAAACTTGCCATTTTATCAGGGGGGTGTAGACTCTTTATATCCACTGTATATATGCATAAAACTGTGTTAAATAAATGCTGCTGTCTCTGTCTACCTGTGTATTGGGTGAACCTCCAATCGAGATCAGATGATCAGTGACAGCTTTCAATGCCTGATCGTTGCGAAGCGATCTGAGCAGGCCGAGGTCTTCATAACAAAGGAAGTCCACAGCAAAGACATCATCCCTGTTTATGTTCCATTTGCTCTCTGGAGCAACGTAACTTTCATCAAATGTGAAGTGGAGCCCCATGAGAACAACAGGCCGCCCGGCTGGAAGAATAAGAGATTAACAGGCGACATTGTGTTAATAAAGGACACGCTATTTGCTCATAAAACACTATGGATGAAGGACTTTTTGTGTCGGAAAGAAAGAGGAACGGTCCAGTGTTCAAAGGCAACTATTATCAATGTTCTATCTATTTCACTTTGTTATTTTAAATTTTTTTTCTTTATTCCAATTTCATTTTCTATTTTCATTTTAAAATTATAAAACAAATTTTTGTCCACCAGAGGGATTAGAGGCACAGTACACTGCATAAGCACCAAATTATAATCCGTTTCAAAATTAAAAAGGTCAGTGTAGAATTTGGACAAAATTAAAATAAAAATAAAAAAACTGTGTGCTTTATCCAGTGCTATTTATCTTTATTTATTATTTCATGAATTTAGGTTATAAGGTTCTTTATTGGGTTTGGGTATTAGAGAAAATGGCAAACTGAAATATTAACTGAAAAAACGGAAATGTACTATCATAATAGCATGTTCATTTAGCACTTATAGAGACCAGGAAACTACAGCACCACAGTTTTAGCACCACATACTATAGCACCACAGCACCACAGAGACTTAGCACCACAGGTTTAAGAAATCATACATATATTTTACAAAAAAGACATGAAAACATTTATTATCCATGATGCTTCTTCACAGCAGTTGGAATGAATTCTTCAGCTGAAATCTTTCACTTTCATTTTTGGGGGTAACTTTAAAATGCTCGAAGTTTGTTGATTGAAATATATACAAAAGGGAAACATATTTCAGTTCAAGCAAGTCACTTTTGTAGTAGCTTTCAGAACTAAATAGAGTAGAAAAAACATTAAATTCACCAAATGAAGTCTGGTCATGGTCAGTTAAATATGCCTATGTTTAAAACTATTATGATTCATATTCAAATAAAACTCCAAATATTTGTACTTACTCCTTGGGATGTTCTGAAGAGCATTTTCAATGTTTGTTCCTGCCCGAGACACAATTGGGACAAAAGCCATGATGACATCACAGTTGTCCACTGTATTCACTTGAGTCAGCTGAATACGTTGCTTCAGTCGCCTTAAAATCTCTTTATCGATATCTATGGCGTTCCCGATTACCATCTGGTAGAACGCCAGTGTTTTCGGTGATTCCAGTGATTCTGGAAAGAAAACAACACACAGCCGCAGCATAAGTTCCTGTACAATCATGAGCTGAAAGTTAGGTGAAAGTAAAGTCTACAATGATGATTAAACAAGCCCTTTTTGCTAAAGAAATTTTAGACGTTTTGTTAATTGCTACAGTTTATAATACAAAAACACATATAAATAGTTTTTAGTAAATGCATTCATTAAAAAAAATGTATTGAAATGTATTTCAATACTGCCAATTTTTATCATTCAGGCACAACAGCATGGCTTGAATTTAGATCATTTGCTCTAAAAGGTCTAAAAGTTAAGAACATAGAACATCTGTTCAACAGCTGAATGTTTGCTGTGGTCTGAAAATATAAACCACAATTATTATGGCACACAAACCACCTTAAATTTTACCAAATCAGTCCCAAATATAGAGACTTTATTTAACATCACCCTCTGTCCCTACTAAAGGTATTCTTTCAAAGACAATTCCAAGTAAAATGCTA
Organism: Parauchenoglanis punctatus; assembly: GCA_030068025.1. Lineage (NCBI taxonomy): Eukaryota > Metazoa > Chordata > Actinopteri > Siluriformes > Auchenoglanididae > Parauchenoglanis > Parauchenoglanis punctatus. Next base: position 12,289 of record JAQQZU010062235.1, read on the forward strand.
AAAACCCTTAAGCATCCAAAGAACCCTTGTGGTGTCTATTCTTTCTAAGAATACTTAGCTGGTGTTTACTTGTGCCTGTTAATTGCATGTGTTCAGCTATTTGCGATACCATTTTTTACACTTCTGACTTTTGTACCTTTGGTGAAAAGTGAAAGCTGTTATTAAATGTTTTTATCTGCAATTGCAGATAACGATCTCTGGTTCACCCGAGAGCAGGTGAACATGTGAAAACGATCAGCTTTATAGAACTACAAAATGGTGAGCAGGTTGAAAGGAAATCTTGTTTGAAAGCATGTTTGAGATCATGAGGCTGTCCTTAGAGCTGTGAATAATTCCTCAGTTCAGGCTTTAGGATTCAGACCAAGTGGAAATGCAGACACTCTGTGCAGCAAAGACTATAGCAGGCTATTCTTTCTCACATTTTTTCAGTGTTCAGCAGCTATTGGGGATCTACTGTTGTTTGTGGCCATGGATCTTTTCTATGCTGTGGTCTGCTGGGATGGATTTGTATTTCCACCCACAGAACTGTCAGTCACTCAATGTTATTTGTTTTTCCATGATTCTGTATGAACTCGAGTGACTCTGTTACTTGTGTGAAACTCACAAGTAATCAGCAATTTCTCAAATATTCAAACCAGTCCGTCTGGTACCAACAACTGTGTCACGGTTAAAGTCACAGAGATCTCACTTTTTCTTCATTCTGATGTTTTATATGAACATTAACTGAAGTTCTTGATCTGTATCTGCATGATGTTTTGCATTGTTCTGCTGCAACATGATTGGCTGATTAGATAACCGTATGAATGAGCAGGGGTGCATGTGTTCCTATTAATGACAGTGATTTTAGTACATAAAACTGTTTATCTGAAGTAATGAAGGTTCTGGTTGTAAATCATGAGATCTTACAACATCAAGGGTGCGGTGAGTTAGAGAATTAGCAGGGAGAAGAAAGCTCCAGAAACACGCCCAGAAGAAGAGTACATACCTCAGCTGTGAGTGTGAGTGTCTGTTTTGAAAAATGATTACTGGCAGAATAATTATAATAACGAACATTCAAACAATATTATCAGGGCACAGCAACACAGCTGGAGGTGCACATATGACACTATGAAAGTGTTCAAATGATCAAAATCTTGACTTTTTGAATGCTTTTTTAGGAAACGGTATTTTCTTATTCATCACCGCTCATGCATGAGCACATATCTGACACCTAAGCTATGAGTGCTATGCAAACCATCCACATTGAGCTCCCTGACTGCATTCTATCTACTGCAAGTGGTGCTGAACCAAGGCCAGGAGGTAGTAAAGGACCTCAGCCATCCAAACAATGGGGTCCTCTCTCTAGAGAAACTCTTTCATTCCCTGAAGATCAACTTAGAGAGAATCAGAGGGAGCTTCGCGCCCTGATCCTGGACCTTGGATTTATTAGCACAAAACCCACACACCGGACATTCTTGTTAATATACCCATATTACCCTGAACTTATAAATATTTATTATATTATGCTAGCTATTCCAATGCAACTACCTCAGCCTGATGCTGCACACCATTGTATTGCACATACAACTGCACATATGAATGAACCATTCTGAGACTCTTTATTATTTTAGATTTTTTTTGTTGTTGTTTTTAAATATTACAGTTTCAGCTTTAGCATAATTCATACTAATTCTAGCTGCCTTTGTGTTGAGGAATGCATGCACACCTCACACTCACTGTGTAACCTGCATGAACACGTTTTACCTGTTACCTGTTTGTTTACAATAACAAATAACTTTTAGGCTGTTACCTTAATGTTTGTACATTAAAACTTTTCCATACTTTATATATCCTTTATATATATACATATATCCCATATACTTTTCCATTAAAAGTTTTCCATACTTCACTGAGAGTTAAGTTACATACTGAAAAATGTATGTTCTGTTATTACATTCTGTCTAAACTAGAGACCTAACATTAACTGGAATTCTGTATGCTAAATATAACAGAGCAGCCTCAATAATAGGTTGTCTGGATAATGATACAAATCCTGATAACATGCAGCATCTTGCCATTTCCAAAAACCAACCTCACCAGATTATTATAACATTGTAATATAATATGCATCACATCATAATATCAGGAATCTCAGGTTTTATATATGTACATATGTCTCTTCAGTATAATAATAGTATAATGATAAGTATATAATATAATATAATCATATAATCACATTTCCCTGACCATATTTCACACCAATAACTGATACCTAAACCTTCTTCAAGTGCGTCTAAATATTAGAGAAATATTTTTTCATGACAGGATGTAGTTTGCTTTCTTTTTCTTTCTCTCTAACTGTATACTTTGCTGTAACAATAATACACCATAATATCTAAAAGTCAAGTCTTACTTTTACTTAAAGTCACCCATGAGACTCTACTAATATAATTCATAAAACCTATGTGAGTCTCGTAACAAGCTGCATGAACAACAGACTTAGATCAAGTACAAGCCTATTATGTAATATAAAACTGTTGACAAACCTTGAACCATTTTGAAGGGAGACGAATCACGAGCAACCGAACTTTCAGCAACTTTACCGTGACTGAGGAGAGTCAAGCATCAGTTTTAGTTTCTTTTTTTTTTACACATCAGCCTGAGTCATGACATGATGGGAGTGGCAGAGCACCTAAATGCCAAACAGACTGCGATAATGTAAGTAGTGAACATCTAAGTCATAGAATAACACAACAACAACAACAACAACAACAACAACAACAACAACAATAATAATAATAATAATAATAATAATAATAATAATGATGATGTAGATTTATACTCATGTGAATAGAGGTGTATCCATTTCATAATTGAAAAAAGTAACAGTTGTAAAAATGTCTTTGATCATAAAGCAAAATCTGTTCATTTAACTGGAGTAAAGACTTTAAAATAATCTGAAATCTCAAACGTAGATCTGACCATGTAGTTGTAATTAGTTTTGTGCACCCATTAAAAAAGCACACAGTTTCAAAATAATACAGATTACAGATTACACAGCTGCAGATTACTTAATCAAAAGATTACACTCAGTTGCTATCATTCACAGCAAAATCCCTTTAAATGAACACGACTTCAGTTTGTGTTAAAGAGCTATTTTTTGCATTTGATCTTTAAATAGGAATGCATGCACACCTCTCATTGTTTACTGTCACTGCATGAACATGTTTTACCTGTTCCCTGCTCTGTTGAAAAGCAACTTTAGGCTGCCAACTCAAGGATTATACCTTATAAACCTGGTTTGAGATATTTCACTGAGAGGTAAGATAAGTACAGATTTATAATTTTGTGCAATTATATCATTTTGTGCAAACTCACCCACAGAAAATCAGTACATTATTTTTTGCCAATAAAAGCTATACATAGCCTGTTTATATATAGTCTGATATTTAAATAAATAGTCTACACAGAGACGCCTACAGTCAATCGGTTGTATGGAGGAAAAGACTGAATTATTTATTTCCACAACCATAATTCACAAGTAACACATTACAGTATGGCACAAGCATGTACAATATTGTTAATTAGAGATAAAGACATACACAGACAACTTATGTCTTTTAATTAATTGTGTAATTAATAATTAATTGAATGTGCATTAAATAAAGTAATCAGAAATGTAAAGCTAAATACACTGAGGCTAGTATGCCTGGAGGGGAAAAAAGCCCTCACTCCTTACATTATTGATTGATTATGAAATGCAGCATAAATAAAGAGTATGACATAGTAAAGAAAAAAAAACTGTAGAAAATAAATAATTTCTTTTCCTCTTTTAAGAATTTCTGCTACTTAATCAGAGACAGATCCCATTTCCATATCCATAATTAGCCAAAGGACACTCGCTCCTCAGCTTTCCATCAGACACTATAGATGACCTTTTCAGGCTCTGGAGCAGTGATGGAGTTACTCTTATTACTTAAAAGTGTCTCATGTTTGAGAGAAATGCTGTGGATTATTCAAGCACCTTACCACATGTTACATTATTTATAGTTAGCTTATAATGACAAGCTTATATATGCTAGATAGTTAACTGATTAACTTTAGCTAGCTAGCTAAGCATGAGAACAAATCTTACACTCAAAGTTTGTGTATTTTTATGGTGAATTTTGTTATCTGATCCAATTCATATTTCTGCTAACTAGCTAACATTACCCTCCTAACTCGATACTATAAGCTCAATGTGAAGTCTTACTCAGATCTTTTTATATTTTTACTTTTTGTATGCTTTTATTACAGGGTTGGGAGGGTTATTTTAAAAATGTATTCCTAAATGTCACCATATTACTGTACCTCATTGCTTTCCGTTACTTTTGGATTACCTTAATATCAAATATGTGGAAGATGACAGCATTTTCAAAGCTGGAAAGCATAACATGTACTACACTGTGATGTTGTTCCCCTTTTCTGCTTTAAAGACTAAATAATGGTGTAATTTTCACCCAGTGAACATAGTTTTTCACCATGTGCATGGTAGTATATCGCTCTTCATTTTAAAACATTTAATAAGGCTGCAACTACTGATTATTTAATAATCAATTAATCTGTTTTATTTTAATTTTTTAAAAATATTTCATATACAAAAGATATTTACTTGCAGCATTTTAATCAGCACTACTACAGAACTTTTTCTTGACTAGACTTAACTAAATTGCAGTTTGCTAATTACATTAGTGAGAATGAGAATATTATCAAGTGCTCATGTCGACCACATGATACACTCAGACTAATGTATGGTGACTGGATTATATACATCGTTTACTGCTTATCACTTTTTTAATCATTTTTTGCAGCTGTGTGTCTATATTTCAAAAACAAAGATAAAATATCACCAGCCAGTTTTGCTCACTGAAACTCACTGATGCTAAGTTCATTTTGCTTGCTGTGCACATGATGAAAATCATTTTCATATACATCATTATCATATGCATACAGTGTATTGTGCATGCTAAGAATATACAATCGATATAATATACATATGATTGATATATAATTGTCACACAATCAGTAACACAATACAGTTACCTTTTATATATCCTAATTACATAATATCATTCCATGCATTCCATTATTCCATAAGCCTGAGTACAGATACCTTTTTATCACTGACAGGTCATGTGTTTTTATAATGATACCTTCTGAATACATGAGGCAAATGCACTAATTTTAATGTTTTTATTTAACTTGACACAGCTCAAAGTTAGATAAAAATGGCTAGTGAGTATAACTAGCTATCAGATAATAGTTTCTAGCAGAATATTTATGCTAATGTTCAAATAAAATCTGTAGCCTTTCCTATTTTTGATCCTTTTTTTTCGCTGTTGTTTATCGTAATTGTGACCTTAATTCTAAGAACTGTATTACATATGTTGGCTCGCTATTGTGTGTGTTTTAAGGTTGCTGCATAGTTACAGTTTACTAAAACAACAATGGATGCCACAATTAGTCCAAGACAGCAACCAGCCACAATGAATATTGCAATCTTCCAGCAGAAGCAGCGTTGTCTGCACCTTTTTGTTGCATCAGGCTGTTGGAAAAAGAAGTAGAATTAGTTCAATACTGTAAAAATGTCCTCTGTCTTGGTGTAATGCTTGTGCTGAGTGTCTCAGTGAACAATTATCTAAATTATGGTGGAAATTACATACTGTTTTCTTTGCGAGCTGTTCCAAACCTACCAGAATATTTGGTGAAGCACCCAAAGTGATCAGATAATCAGTGATGGATTTCAGTGCCTTGTCGTTGTGCAGGCTTCTCAGCAGTCCATCATCTTCATAAAAGAGGAAGTTCACAGCAAACACACCTTCCCTTTCCATAGACCATTGGCTCTCTGGAGCAATGTAATTTTCATCAAACGTGTGGTGGAACACTGCGAGGACAACAGGCCGATTCGCTGGAAGAAAGACAAGTAAAAGAGTTAATGTTGTGTTAATAAGTACATTTTCTAATACAAGATTGCCAGCGTGACTCACAGCAGCTGTGGAACATTACACTTTAAAGGTTTTTCAGTCTCTTGTCTAGGCATGTAACAACATATTGTGCATCGATACATCATGATACAAATTTACGACGATTCAAATCCAAGGAAATAAAAATGAATTTCATGATTTCAAAAATAGATTCATCTGATAGGCCCTGTTTACATTTGGTTTTAAAATGTGTCGGTGCTTCTCTCCAATTTTTTCTAGCATCTCGTGTAACAGGGAAAACACTCACACTGTTACCAAAACAACCACCTCGTCCAGCATTAATGACATATTTTCCTGTTCAAATGGATGAAGGAGGTTTGATTGGAGGTTGTTTACACTTGTATTTAGCGCTGTCCAGTTGTGATCAGATCCCCC
>JAQQZU010062317.1:0-18653 GCA_030068025.1 Parauchenoglanis punctatus
GGTGACCCGGGGATCGAACCCAGGACCTTCTTGCTGTGAGGCGACAGTGCTAACCACCGCACCACCGTGCCGCCCTACATGAAATATTTATTTTATTGTATTTATTTTATATCATTATTACGGATTCTAGTCAGCCAAATGTTTTTGCTACTTCTATATTGGTGTTTAACCCCGATATTCATTTAAGAACAAAACACAGCACAAAAAACACCCTTTAGTTTGTTAATTTTCTTAGATTCAGTATTGAAGAATGATTAAAAAAAAGGTGATTTTGTTTGTTTGTTTGTTTGTAATTGTTGGTGTTGTGAGCTAAAGGACATCTCATTGATGGAATCAGCATTATTACTGGATGATTTGTGAGTCAGGATTTGCTTCTGTGCCTGAATCTCTCACAGCTCCTCCTCTCAGATAATGATCATTAATCAACAGATGCTATCCAGCTGTGTGATAGTGATCTATAGTGAGCACACATTCATTTTTGTTTTTTTGTTTTTCTCCTGCTTAACCTCTTTTAAAAAGAGCTCTGTTTAAGTATCAAGGTTATTTTCTCTTCCTCGAGTACGTGTGCAGGCGTCTCGGGAAAATCCGTTTATTTTCTTGCTCTCATCACTAACCTGTATTTATTATTATTATTATTATTATTATTATTATTATTATTTATTATTTATTTTTTAATTCATGGCATTGACACAGGATGGCTTAGAAGAGCAAGAGTGTGTAGAAACATGAGGAGAATGAGGACACAGTGGCTACGTCTGTCTTTCCTTTGAATTATTCTTTTGTACTCTTTTTTCAGGTCTTAAGAGTTCTTCCGTTGTAAATCGAGGGAACCCTTTTACAAAAACATCCTATGGACAAACCTACAGCAGAATCTTTCCACGTTAGAATGGGGAAACAGAACCCTTTTATGAAGCAAAGAACCCCTAATTTTAGTTTTATCTCTCATAAAAGAAAGAAAATGGAAGATAGACAGCAAATTAAAAGTAGTCAATGTGTCATCAAAGAGAGAAACAAATTCAGCATGAATATCAGATTATTTTTCCTTCTGTAGGTCAGACTGGTCTAGCTTCAAATTGGCCAGGTTGGTGTTCATGTGACATACGTTAGTGCAATGGTGGTTGTACGGAATTTAATTGGAATCTCAACAAATTCTTTATTTTATTTTGATTTAAGTGTGGAACAACTGTTTAGGGAGCAAAAAAAAAAGATGCAGGTTTGTAAGATCTCACAATGTTTTTCATTTAGGTTACTGTACTTCCAGGTCAGTTTGGTAAACCACAACAATGGAGACATTCATAAAATTTTGAGGTTGGCCTCAAATATTAAGTCCAAAATAAAATTCTATGACCCTCTCCCATGGTGTTTGCTCTCCACTGTTGTGGTTTCCATGTTGCCAAACTGACCCAAAAGTGCTCTGACCTGAATGAAATACATGTAGTTTTGCATCACAAAGTTTTTGCGAGATCTCCCAAGGCTACATCTACAACCCCACCCCCCACCCCACATGCCCCACCCCCACCCCACATGCCCCACCCCTTACAAATACAATTTACAAATACACTTACAAATAAATAAGTGGATAGATAGATAGAGAGATAGTGGGCATTAGTGTTGCTAGCATGTTACTGTGGCTGGAATTTACTGCGTTGAAATACAGCAGCTGTGTTGCAGGGAATACACCCCGGATGTGACTTATTCACCGCTAACAGCTATCTATCTTAGCCCACGCTGTGAGAACATGTGAAACACAGAGACAGTAACCCGAGCTCAGGATCAAACCAGGGACTCTGGAGTTGTGCATCTACTCGCTACTGCACCGTGATGCCCCAGTTTCCAATTATATCTTGAAATTTTGAAAGAAGCAGAAACTCTGATTCTGCTGAAAACAGAAACAAATACCTTGACTGCACTTGCGACATCAAGGCAAACACGTTAACTCTGAATGGCATTACAGTCATAAAACAGTGTAAATAAAATGTTAAAAGGGACAGCGAGAGCTATAGGGGCATAGAAAGCTGCTTGAGACAATGTCTGTTGTTAAAAGCGCTATACAAATAAAACTGAATTGAATTGAATTGAAGAAAGCCATTAAGCAAGAAGTCTCACACTAAGGCATGTTACACGATGGAGTGTGTGACAATGTTTGGAAATTCTTCAGAAATTCATTATGATATCAGACGTGGCTCACTGAGATTGCTCTGGGGTCACTATGAGCAGAGTCTGACATATCTTCAGAAAAAAATGACTTAAAGTGGTTGTCTCACATTTCCCAGAATCCAATGCTTTGTTGTTGTTTGGAAAGCACTTGACCACTACCTGCTTTTGCCTGGTTTTGCTATTATTGCTTTAAGTGTCCTGTTTCAGCTGCCATTCCTTCAGAAGGGGAAACGTTGTACAGATCGATTGATTGAAAAGTCCTCTTGTGGCATTCTGTAGAGCACTTCAGTGGTCTTCAGTCTATTGTTGAAGGTGCTCTGATATGACTCCAGTGTGGCTTGCAGGAGATGAGAGGCATTGTTCATAACAGTGAATAGTTTCCTTAGCCTAGCTGCCCCTGTTAGCATTGTTTCCTAGGAAAAGCCGCCCCTGTTAGCATAGTTTCCTTTGCATAGCTGCCCCGTTAGCATAGGTTCCTTAGCGTAGCAGCCCCATGAGCATAGTGTCCTTAGCATAGCTGCCCCTGTTAGCATAGCTTCCTTAGCATAGCCACCCTCATTGCTTAATATTTCTATTATCTAGCACTCTGCTATGTTTTTATGTGTGATCTGACAATATCTGGTTCAGTTCCTGGTCTATAATCCATGACTGTAAATTCTTTCCTTAGTGACTCAAATATATATAGATAAATGACCAATTTTAGGTTGGAACACTACCACTCTTATGCTGACAACTTTAAGGTGTGGTAATTTATTTTTCATGTGAGATGTGTTTCAGGAGAGTGACTGTGTCAGACACGAAGGTGACCAGATGTTGCTTTGTGTTCATGAAAAATCCTGTCACATTCCACTTCATTGTCTGCGGTGTCTTGTCTTTCACCTTGGCCTGTTGGGATTTAAAGAACATGGACCAAAATCCCAGCTGGTGTCAGGCTCGTGAAATCATTCTGCAAGTAATGACTGCACCTCTCATTCCCAAGTGGCAGGACAGCACCATGTGCATGAGTGGGAAATTGGTCCCGGTTTCTATTGTCGCTGCAAATCTTGGGTGCCTGTGTGACTCTAAATTAGCATGGACGAGCTTGTTAAAAGAGATATAATGCCCTCAAAGGTTTAATTGCCTCCAACAGGTTCTTACATTTTCATTAGATTCAGAAGGAGCATTGATTGAGTGGGAAATGTTCCTGTGTGGAAATGGGCAATTATTTTATTCTAAAATTTAATTAAACTTGCTCAGCTTTAGGCAATCAGATCAGTCGTAAAAATCCAACAAAGACGCTAAGCTAAATCTTTAAAGTCTCTCTTATGTGATCCATACATCTTTTTAGCATAAACACAAAATAAAAGAAAACCACAAAAACTGTGATCTGAATTTGTAGCTTAAGTTGCTGCCTTGAGCCTGTTGCGCTCTACAGATGGCCTATTTTTCAGAGCCGAGGCTGCTTAATGCTCCTGTGGAAAGGCTGTGGAGCAGTAAACAGCCCCTTTACCACCAGCCCCAGCGGCTTTACTAAATCAAATGATCCACTTACGGCCTCCCTGGCTTGTACCTTCTGCCTCCCCCAGAGCCCTGCAGTTCTCCGCTGTCATTCTCCCACTGTGATGTTTTATCCCTACATGACCTCTCCAGCTCATTCTCGGCTCTTGATGTACAAGATAATCTCTGGTTCCTTTTTATTTTCTTTAATAAAGAAAGCCTAGTCAAAGCTGGAGACAAAGCTCTAGCTGTGCCGTTTGCTAGCTAGCCAGCCTGTCAGAATGATATCATGTTCAATGTGATGTAGCATAAGCAAAAATTATAATAATTGTATAATATCCAATATTATTAACTCAATTTTACTTTGTCATTACTTTTACATGGAAGTATTCTGTTCATCAGAATGGAGCGCAAAGGATCCTTTAGCTTTCTAAGGCATTCCATTTGGCACAGTTTCTAGAAGAAAAATATTTATCATTCATCTTCAGTAGCCACTTTATCCTGGTCAAGGTGGTGGTAAGTCCAGAGCCTATCCCAGGATACAGTGCACACTAGGAATTCCCCCTGGATTGGACACCATACACACACTCACACCTAGGGGCAATTTAGTATCACCAATCTACCAACCACCATGGTTTTGGGAGGTAGGAGGAGACCACAGAACTTCAGTATGTAGGAAACTGAAGACCTAAAAACCCGTGCACAAGCCCAGATCACTGATTAGTGATATAAGAGTGGACTAAGGACTGATGACAAAGAAATTTTCTTTAAACCCAGGTCCAATTTTAGAGAATCTTCAGTGTATAATCTGACAAGGATGACACATTATCACACGGTTTGTTATAAATAGTCTAAAACTTGATTAAGTCACAATCAAAGCCATCCGTGTTCTTTCCAGCACTTATCTGTCTGGCCTGCTGCTAACACTCATTTTTGGATCAAGTCTTTTGTTGTATTTGGTATGTACAAGAGATGTAAGGTACATTTTTTTTAGAAAGTAAAAATAAAATAAGGACGTTTTTGACACTTGTGTTTTTTCCACATTTGGGGCTGTTTGGTCTGAGAGCTGGGTATGCTTGCTGAGGTCTGAAAGCTGTATTTCAGTGGAAAGAACCAAACCATTATCCATTATCCATCCATTATCATCTCTTGATAATCCATTATCAAGAGAACCAATCCATTATCCTCTTAAAAACGGTGATCTTGGGTTCACTGATACCGAACCATGGTACAGTCCATATCAGGTGTGGAAACTAGATGATATGCATGCCAAGTATGTGATTTGTCTACCTTGTTACATTGCTTCCTGTTTCTAGTTTAGTGATGATGGTTATTATGGTCAGTGAAGGAAAAGGAATATACTACTGAGACATACAACCACCCTTTGCCTCCAAATGAACCCAGAATCAGTCCAGTGCAGACTCAAGTATTCAGAGCAAGTGTGAAAATGTCCTTAAAGTATACTATCATTCTATCTTTCCTACTATATAATCTTTATTTTCCACTGAAATGCTATGAAGAAATGCATTCAAATAATTAAATAAATTCAAATAAATTGAGGGTGATTAGGTCAGAATGACACAGGTGGAAAATGATGAAACTGAAGGTCCTCCAGGAAGGAAAGGGAAATGATGAAATGACACCTTAGAGTCCATATTTAAGGCCTTAGTGCCGGCTGGCAATTCTCACATTATTCGTCTCATTAGTTTGGTCTTCGTGCGCCAGTTGCCATGGTAACTTGAATTCATTTTGACAGCCAAAGTTTTGGAGTTCTTCCTCCGACTCTCGGCTTCCTTCCTTTATGTGCTTACTCTCTTTCCTAATTCTTTTCTCAATATCCATGTTTCCATTCATCCATCCTTCTATCTATCCATCCATTTAATTTTCTTTTCCTGTTGCAATCTCCCCTCTCCATAATCAAGGTCACAGCTCATGATTGCCTAGCAACTAATCGAACAGGAGGAATTAAGTTTTAATCTGCACTCCTCCTCCTCCTACTGCAGTGTGACCTTTGTTTCATTCTTTTCAGACATTTATTCACACATACACTGCAGTAAATGGTGAGAGTTTGCAGGTGTTTCCATTGCTGAGGTTATCTCCGTAAATGTGGCTGTGAAGCACTGAGACAGTTCTCATATTTGGTTTCTACTACCAGAATGTACTAGAAATGTATACAATCAGCGGTGTGCATATCCCTAAGCATGCTGTGCATTGTACCATGTTGACAGCTTAATTAAGGTCCACTCTAGTTAATGTGTAAACATGGGGCCACATCCAACCTGTTTGGCTTTAATAGCTTTCAGAGCTTTGTGACTCTTAGACTAAACATGATAATGAGCAGAATTATTTGTATACCATTGTCTCACCTCCTAGCCTGGTTTTGCTGGCTTGTTTTGCACTTGTCTGAACAGTTTGTCATCTACCTGTCTGTTGGCTATAAGCATGGAATAAATCGTGTCTGGCAGTTGATGGCCTCTTTTGTTTCCAGCCTGAAACCCAATCTGTTGACTGCCCATGGCAGACTGCCCCAGCCTTTCAAACACTCTGTGGTTCCTCAGGTATCCTTGCTGTGTCTGTCTCCAACCATCTGCAAGATGAACGCAAGACAGACGTTGATGTTGAATCACGCAGCATGTCATCTGCCCAGGTTTAGTCATTGTCCAGGCTTGGTCAACCTGGTCCTGAGGTTACTCTTCTTGAAGCCTGTTTTTATTGGTGAATATTTCAGGACCAGTTTTTATCTCCTTTCAAGGTAACTGCAGAATCTTGGCCTGCTGAGATAGATTTGTTTTTATTCTGAGTCATATTCAAGCAAGCATCTGTCTGCAATTTCTATTCATTCCCCCACATGGAGTAGTATATTATTAGTGATTTTTTGGATGTCCACACCCGACAATGGGTGATGACAATAACTATGGGGTTGAAATGAGGTCTAATGGTTATAAGGCCAGAACTTCCTAAATTATCCAAAACATTGGTGAAATTAGCTGAGCACCAACATGATTAGGACAGGAAGGTAGTGCGTTGGTGTTGATTGCCCCTACTGTTACGGCTGGTATTACAAAGTTCTCCCCAGTCTCTCTCAATTAGCTCTTTGCCTAGGAGCCCTGTCAATCCCCATCTGCTCCTGTGCCTGTCAGTGGCTCTCATCCACTGAGTGGGCAGAAAATCAAGAGAGAAAAAAGAGTGAGAGATCTCTGTTTGGAGCCACTGTGGCAGAAAACAAACACAGCGGAATTAGCAGGGTTTCCTAACTTCCACTGTGAGGATCATTTTCGACTGATCCAGGTGGGGGGTAGGTATTGTATGGTTTATGAGGGGAAATCTTCTTACCCCTCACTCTACTTCAAGCACTACATTTATCAATCCAAACACAAGGCTGTTTTTCAAAAAGCCCTGAAAGAAATTGAGAGGTGGTGCCATTCATTATAACATGGAGCTCCCACTTGAAGCTGGTGCCAATAGGCTGTTGTTTCTTCCAATTTCGTGGGCTGAATTATTCTTGATAAGCTTCATTCAGAGAAGGAAATTGTTGCTGAATCTATTGAGTGCATGCTTTCTCCATCTGCAATATGCCATAAGGGAAGAGAATGATGAAATAATACATTAGTGCCCACATTTAAGGCCTTGGTACTGGTAGACAACTCTCTCATTATTTGTGCTCCAGGTTGCTATGGATACTTATATTCATGTTGATGACCAAAAGGGAAGTACAAAAAAGGTCTGCCTCTGTCTGACATACAGCACATACAACAGTAACAGCAATGTCACTACTTGGAACTCAGTTTATTGAATTTACAAGCTAGTCAAACACCAATGGCTTTTATCTAGACCTTAGAAATTATTTCTCCTTCATCTTTTTTCTCTCAGTCAGCCTTCAAGTCTTTCTTGCATCCTCTCTCTCTTTTTTCTCTCTCTATGAATGGCTCTGATTACACTGACATGGATCTCTTAGGTCAGGTTATGCTTTTGTACCAACTTATAATACTGAAAAGTATAGATGGAAGAATAAAAACTGTAGTATGCTGATCTGAAAGAGACTAGTTAAATTGCCAATAAATCCCTTTCATGTTACCACTAGACTAGACAAGACAAGACAAGACAACAAAAAGTCTAAAAGGAAATAAGACTAACAGTTTGCAGGGTTATTTATGCTAAAGTTTCTAATTACTTGCCACAACAACCTTAGTTTTTGTGCATGCTGTAATTACATCTCACTGGATGAGCCATGAAATTGGGTCGCTGAGACCCACAAGTGGTCAACAAGTCTGTTAAATGTGCCTTTGCTAATTTTCTCTAAATAAAACACACCCCACTTCTAACAATGCAATCCTGTTCATTCATTCATCATCAGTAAGTGCTTTATCCTGTTCAGGATCACTGTGGTTTCTGGGAAAAATGGGTGAGGTAGGAATACACCCTGAATGGGAATGGGACAGCTGTCAATTGTAGCAATTCTTTTCATCCATCCATTCTTTGCTCAGAAAGGCCCCAGTCGGCGGGAAGTTTCAAACCCTGAACCTTCTTGCTGTGAAGTGATAGTGTTAAAAATTGCACCACCATGTTGCCCCAAATTCTCTTCAGTTTACAGAATATTTATGTTAATTGTTCCCTTTGGTGACCACCTTTACAAAATCCTAAGTCTTCACCAAAAATCACACTTACCTGTATTATAAGTGGGTGGCATAATTTTTTCAGCTTGACAGGCAATGATCAGGTTTATTTGGTCCTTTACATCATGTGCTTTTGTTTGTTGTGGCCATGTGTTCTTTAGGTTCTAGACATGTCAGTGTCTTTTCATTGGTTTGCTATCCTAATGTGTTAACCTGTTCTGTGTTTCTTTTGTCTGTTTTCACCCTTCTGTTCTTTTGTCTTGTTGCAAACTCTCCTTGTGAGTTATCATGTATATCCAACCCTTAGTTTCCTATGTTCACTGCACTTTGTTTCTTGTTTACTTCCTGGTTTTCACCATCACCTTTTTATTTCCCAATTTTTGAATATAGATTATCCCTGTTTAAAGTTGTGTGCATGTTCTATGAACTTGCTAGGAAGTTTGATAACGATTCTCAGAGCTCCCATAATAAATACCTTGGGGACTATACACACGTGTCCGGTCTCTCATATGGACTAACAGAAGCTCTAATTTCAGTCATTTTTGCAACCAGATTTGTGCTTCAGTGCAATGCTGGAAACTCAATGTTCAGTTTCAATTTGCAGGTCCTGATAATTTGGGAACCATAAGTGGTTCAGATGCGAGATCAGAAATACAGACAGTGAGGCAGCGATAGCTGATTAAGACATTTCAGCACCTGAGACCACAGTATGCTGAGAAGCGAACCTAAGGCTAGAAAGTGATTTGTAGTCAAAAGTCTTGACGGTGCAATGATTTCAGAATCTTTTTGGTTTGGGGCTGCTCATCAGTTTTACTTTCTTGTAATAAATTCATGATAATGTGACTTGACATAAGATATGTTTAGTAGTGATGGAAAAGAAGTGATTTGAACATGCTCTCCATAGGCATTTGCCTCTTGTCTGAGCAACACA
The DNA here is from genome assembly GCA_030068025.1 of Parauchenoglanis punctatus. Lineage (NCBI taxonomy): Eukaryota > Metazoa > Chordata > Actinopteri > Siluriformes > Auchenoglanididae > Parauchenoglanis > Parauchenoglanis punctatus. Next base: position 9,178 of record JAQQZU010062317.1, read on the forward strand.
AACCTGCAGAGCTACGTCTCTAATCCTGGGGACGGACCAGAGAGACATGACTCACTACTTGGCTACGACATAGAGCCAGGTGTACTTAACTATTTGCACCCAGGTTTAAGAATAATTCTGTTGCATTCCATCAAAAAAAAAATTGGTCCTTAGTGGATGCATGAAACTAGGGTACAACCCTAAACTGACAATTTAGGCATTGTGCATGTGGCAGCTTGCATGCATTCAATGGAGGACGATCCAAAAATTTACTGATCACTACACAAAGCTTTGGGTATTTAGTGGTGGCCAGTTTTGCTTTCATTTCATTTCATTCATTTCTATCATTGTCATTATCATAAATACAGATATGAATCAAATGTGATTAGGAATATGAAGCGTGAAGATAGCCAGATCCAATCTGAGTAAAAAACAAACAAACAAACAAAAACAAAACATGTAGCATGATCTTTTTGGAAGCAATTTCACCTTTAATGATTAAGAATTAGTAAGATGCTCCAACCTCAAGGCAACCTTAATACCTCTATTTTTGCTAGCATGTCAATATTAGAATTGAAGTTAATGTCATCAATAATAAAAACAACTGTCGCAGCCTGGACAGCTTTGTCAGCCCACCTCTCAGTGGAAAACCAGCCAGTTTATATCAGCAAGTGTGAGTGACTCATCAGGCAGTCAGTTGTTTCAGTCAGATATTTGTTGATGGGGAAGTCGTGGGCATCGAGCTCTGTGGAGGTGTTCTCTCAGCCATTTCTGACATGTTTAGACCTGAAGCTCTTCTAACACTTTTGGTAAATCTCTTTGGCTGTGTCTATTCTCCCCCTCACAACCATCCCTACCTCATCCTCCCACAGTTATAAATAAATCCCTGCCGCATTACCATCCTTGTCAGAATAAAGCAGCAGCCTTCACTGCGTGTTCAAACAACTGCCAGATCACTGCAGAGGCCTGAAGACCCAGGCTCTACTGAGGGAATGACTGCTTTTGCTTCTTACAATTCACCAAAGCCATTATCCACAAGTCAGGTGGAAAACAACAAACTAAAGATGGGACTTGATCATGCATAAATGAGAGCTTTTCTTTTCTGAATGAAGAGACAAACTATTCCTTCCAAAATCTTACAATTTTTTCTCCCATTTTAACTAAGACATGCAATTTTTGAGTGCTAAACTAAATGTTAAAAGCTAAAACACATTTTCTTCTTGAAAGATATGTTTACTGGCATCTTGCTTTTATATTAATGACTCCAATAATGATCAAAAACGTGTTCAGCTATCAGGTGTCTTAAAAATATCTTAAAAATATTTTCAGCTTTATCTAGTATAGATTATAATTAACAAATATAAGATTATTAAACATTTTTCTAGACATCTTTTACTCATTTCAGGCTTCACATTTTCTTGTTCTATTGCCAGATACTACAATTTTGCTTCCTTCTTGAAATAAATCCTTAAAATGAGCAAAATTATTTGCAAATTAAACAAGACTATTTAAATCTTGACATTAGTAAAAATATATAGACATGGATTTTACTTATCTTATATTTTGTTTGTTGTAATCTTGTAAAAGGAAATGCTAGGTAAAGTTGACTATATTCAAGATATGTTCATTTCGTACAGTATTAATCTCTGCAGTGCAGCACTAGATCCTGAGGCACTGTGCTAAGGTTAGGGTATGATTGTTCATATGGAATGAGGTTAAGTTACTACATGTTTCTCAGGAATTTAGATCAAGCTGGTACTGTGGTGCACTGCTTCTGTATGTAGAATCAGTCTGATTACATTTCGATCATATTAAACATAATTTTGTAAGAAAACCCCTTTTGTTATATAAACTGTTGCATCCACTTTCAGTAAGAAACAGCAGTTACGACAGTGGAACAAAAGGTAAAATCAGTCAAGTGTATTATAAATTTATTTACAAGACCAATTCCAAAAAAGTTGGGAAGTTGTGCAAATTGTACATAAAAGCAGAATGCAATGATATGGAAATCTCATAAATCCATATTTTATTCATAACAGAATATAGAAAACATGAAAAAATGTATCATTTTAAGGAAAAAATTATCATTTTGAATGTCATGACAGCAACACATCTCCAAAAAGTTGGCACAAGGCCATGTTTACCACTGTGTGGCATCCCCTCTTCTTTTAGCAACAGTCTGTAAGTAAATGTCTGGGGTCAGAGGAGATCAGTTGCTCAAGTTTTAGGAGAGGGATGTTGTCCCATTCTTGTCTGATACAGGATTCTAGTTGCTCAACTGTCTTAGGTCTTCTGTGTCATATTTTATGTTTTATGATGCGCCAAATTTTCTCAATGGGTGAAAGATGTGGACTGCTGGCAGGCCAGTTCGGTACCTGGACCCTTCTTCTATGAAGCCATGATGTTGTAATTGATGCAGTATGTGGTTTGGCATTGTCATGTTGGAAAATGCAAGGTCTTCCCTGAAAGAGACGTCGTCTGGATGAGAGCATATGTTGCTCTAGAACCTGGATATACCTTTCAGCACTGATGGTGCCTTTCCAGCTATACAAGCTGCCCATGACATATGTACTAATGCACCCCCATACCATCAGAGATGCTGGCTTTTGAACTGAGTGCGGATAACATGCTGGGTGCTCCTTCTCCTCTTTAGTCCGGATTACACGGTGTCCCTGGTTTCCAAAAAGAATTTCAAATTTAGATTCGTCTGACCACAGAACAGTTTTCCACTTCCATTTTAAATGTGCTTTGGCCCAGAGAAAACGTCTGCGCTTCCGGATCATGTTCAAATATGGCACAGTTTTAACTGGCATCTGCGAATGGCACGGCGAATTGTGTTCACTGACAATATTTTCTGGAAATATCCCTGATCCCATTTAGTGATGTCCATTTCTAGTAAGTGCACCCGTAGAAATCTCCAGTTCCCGTGAGCACTGACATCTTGACAACATGGCCGCCTCCCAACTCCAATGAAAACTCACACGCTCACAAGATCTGAATCCCCAGACTTCTGACACCACACCCAGTACGCACACACACAAACCTTTCTTGTTTTTGCTGTCCTGGTTATTGTGTGTTTGCCTTACCTCTGACAACCTATTTGTGAATCTACTGAACCTTGCCTGTTTGTGGATTAAGAGCTAATTGCTGTTTTTGTGCCTTTGCCTAGTGTTTGTTAAAATAAACTGCTCTCTTTCCAAGTTCACCTCATCCTGACAGTAATCTTATGGATTATGGATATTTTGGATCGATCCGGATCACTAGTGGCGTCATTTAAAAAATTGTATTCATAAAAAATTATAATAACAGTAGTGACACATTTGGCTTGGCAGATTTTTTCTTTGACTAAGAAAACTTAAATGAAAATGAATGCTGTACAAATATTCTCTCATTTCATCAGTTTTATATTTGTTTTCCAAGCTACATCCTTCCAAGAAAAGGAGCTTTGCAATTCATATTTAAAACAGCCGGATAACCATTGATAATCACATTCACACCTGTGGACAATTTAGAGTAGGCAGTTGACCTAATCTGCATGTCTTTGTACTGGGGGAGGAAACCAGAGTTCTGTGTTATTTAAAATGATGTATTTTATTTCCTTTAGAGACCACACACACAGGTGAAATCCAGTGCTGCAGAATGTATCTGGATTTGCTTAGTCCTCAAAATATTAATATTTGTTTATGAATTTGGACAACACTAGTCACCTAATAATATTCATCAGATTTTATTAAAAGTTGAAAGCCAGCTATAGCATACACTGGTGATAAGAACTGCATAGCAAAAGCATAGTAGCATCCAAAGAACCACATGGAATACCAGAGCAACCTAGCAGTACCCTATCAATCACTTCAAATACCATAACAGCTGCATGGCAGAGACATGCACTATAAATAAAATAATATTTTTATTGTTTGTACAGATATATAGAAAAGGGCCGTAGTGGATGCTGATCTTAGGAACACTACAGGTGTAAGGCAGGAGAATTCAGCCAGGATGAGATACCAGCCCATTGCAGTACATACTTTATTATTGCTCTGATTGCTGTGCTGTTTGTCTTTAATGTTACAATGAGATGTGTTTCATAATTAAAATATTTACTTTAATTGTTAATATGTCCATATTTTTTATAGCGACAGTGATACAATAATAGTAAATGTCTCTTTATTCTTGTAGTCTTGATGCCATTCTGAACACTAGGCATAAAGCAGGATAATTTTATAGGACCGAGATACTGCTGAGGAAAGAAATGTGTGTATAATATTTGTATCAAGTTAATAAACACAAAGCTTGGGAGAAGGAAACAGGTCTTATGATGTGGATCATTTTTGCATATTGAGTATTTTGTAAATCGGAAATGTGTGAATAATAAATGCATCTTTTTTTCTATTAATAAATGTCTGAACATTTTGGGCCAGTTTTAAGACTTTTTGTTCAGTGTTTGAGATGCCGTTGGGTTGAGAGTTTTGCAATCAGTACCAAGCTTTCTGACAAGTGTGCTACACCCTTACATAATCAAGCCATACCTCACACACTTTTACCCAGAGAGTCTTGCAGAGGTGTTTTGTAATTCAATTTAATTCAATTCAATTTTGATTTGTATAGCGCTTTTAACAACAGACATTGAATTCTGAGTATAAACTTATGGATCTATAAATTTATCTATATATAGATATTGAGGCAGTTTATATGGTGCCATCCTAACAGGGGCAAATCATGTTCACGCTTATTCACAAGGTCATGGACTAAGAATACATGACTGTAAAAATCTTGCTGGGGAGGTTAGTACAGTACAGTCTGAAAGAAAGAAAGAAAGAAAGAAAGAAAGAGAAAACATTTTGCCCTCCTTTTCCTACTGTGACTAGAGGCTTATTAGCATAAAAGGTTTTGCTTTCACTTTGAATCAGAAGCTCCTGACAACAGTAGAACTAAAGGTACGCTCAGACAATTACACTTTAAATTGATTTAAATGAAACATAGCTTTATCACTTCATTGTTTTAATAGTCTGTAGCGTTCTTTGTCATAATAATTGTTTTAATTTTGTGTTGTGGTTTTTTGCCATTAGTTTTATTACATTATTATTAACCCCTTTATTATTAACCAGATGTCAAGAGTCAGAATAATGAAAAGCTTCTTGGTTTTTTGGTTTGGTTTTGTTTTGTTTTGTTTTTCTTTCAGAAAAAGCAGTAACGACAGAGGAACCAGCAGGAAAATAAGACAGGTAGTAAATGCTTTAAATTTAAACTTATCATGTTTAAAATATCATATTTTCATTAATATTATCATTTATCATTTATCATCAATATAATATTATCATTAAATTATTTTAATATCATATCATATTTAAAAAATCAGAGTTTATGACTAAACCACACACTGTCTACTGATTATATTTTACCGTATTATATTATGTTGTTAAATAAGGCATTAAGAATATAGTAAAAATGACAGAATATAAAATTACCAGAACTTTACCAATCTTCTAAAATATTGTACTGGAGAAATAAACCCAGTTAGACTGTTTATCTCGCCAACACATTTAGCTACTTGTTAACTCTGCCAGACTGCATTCTTCATGGCTGACAGGATTTACAGTCATAAATATAGATACATATTTGTTTTATTTTTACACCAGTATTGATAAAAATAAATACAGACAGTATCATGACGTGCACCATATTTAATTGTAATTTTATTTTATTTTTTATAATAATAAAGTGTACTTCATGAGATATGTTTTACGGTCCAGACAGTTTTATTACATTATTATTGTTTTAGTTGTCTGTTGTACTGTTTGTTGTTAGTTTTATTAGATTATTATTGTCCCATAACAAGAGACATCAGTGTTAAAAGCTTCTTGCTTTCTGTGCTGATCAGAAACAAGCAGCAGCATCGGCAGTGGAACCGAAGCTAAAATCAAACAGGTATACTTTAAATTAAACATTGTTTTATTACAGTATCATTGTTGTAGTTGTCTGTTTTGTTAAATTACATTATCGTTCACTTAGCCTATCTGTATTGATTTTTTATTGCATTATTAAATATCATTATTATATAATTATTATTTTATTTGTTGTGCTGTTTGTCTTTGAATCTGTTAGCATGAGCTGTGTTTCATGATTAAGAAAAAATACCTGTAATTGATGAAGTATTTATATATTTTACAGTGACGGTTGTGAGGAACAATAATGGTGAGTGTCTTTATGTCCCTCTAGTTTTACTGCTCTTCTCATGAACATAAAAGATAATTGAATTTCCTAATTAGCACAGGACAGAAAAAAAAGCAAACTAATGTGAAGTACAACACTGTCACAAACTGAGTTGGAGGCAACTGTGGTTGCAAGTATAATATTTTTGTAACTAAATCCACGACACACTACAAAATTAAACCAAAAGTTACCAAAAACTTTAAAAAAGGCCAGAGCAAAGACAAAAAAACATCAAATAAAAAACTGGAAGAAACATGGAAAAGTGATAAGAAGGAGGATGCTGGATATTAAAAGGAGGATATTCTTAAATATTTTTCAGGTCTTCATTAGAAAATACATACAACAGGGACAGCAGAATGTGGGAATATGTGGAGTACATTGCTTTGTTTGTTTCTGTGTGTATTTGTATTTGTCTTGTTTCACACACTAAAGAAGAACACAGTATGGCAGAAATAGAGATGTTTTTGTGGATGAAATGTAGAATTTTTTTTGACCCATGTTGCAAACCACCCTGCTTGTGCATGTTTGGGGTCATGTGCATTTAGACACACCCCTAATTAACCATATATGGTAACACAAGATACCTCTAAAATCGCGATGTGAAAATCACTTTTTTCCTCACTAGAATAATGGCAAAGAGAGCAAAGAAAAGAAACGAGGGTTAGGGTTAGGGAATGGTTTCCGTGCGTTTAGTTTCTTGCGCCAAAATAGGTCCCAAATCATGGCATAAATCTATCAGTATCAGTTTTGGTGATACGTGTATCAGTGTTACCAATTTAGCAGCCACTCTGTGCTCTCAGCAAACAGATTTAATTCAATTTATTTGTATAGCACTTTTAACAACAGATATTGTCCAAAAGCAGTTTCACAGAAGTACATAAATTCTGAACATAAACTTATGAATCTATCTATCTACAGTATCTATCTATATCTATATATATATATCCTGTACCAGAGGCCTGGGAGTTTGAGGGCTCTGTGCAGTATCTTAGCTGTTCCTAGAACTGCACATTTCTGTACAGAGACCTCAGTTGTTGTACCTGGGATCTGTTGGAGCTGCTATCCAAGTTTGGGAGTCACAGCCCCTAATGCTGCTATTACCACTGGAACCACTTTGGACCAGATCTGTTCCAGTTGTTCTTTCAGGCCTTGGTTCTTTTCGATCTTCTCATGCTCCTTCTTTCTGATGTTACTGTTGGAATTGCCACATCAATCACTACTGCTGTTTTCTGCTCCTTGTCAACCACCACTATGTCTGGTTGGTTGGCCAGCAGCTGCTTATCTGTCTGGAACATGAAGTCCCACAGAAACTTAGCTCTGTTGTTCTCAACTATTATATTTTTGGTGGTGTCTCCCATCAGGACTTGGGAACTTCTAGCCCATACTTGGTGCAGATGTTTATATACACTATCCCTACCACTTGGTTATGCCTTTCAGTATATGTTGCCCCAGTCTACATCTTGCCTGCACCTTGGTTCCTGCCTACTGTGATAGACCCCTGCCTCTACAGATTTGGTGCTTATGGCCTGCTCTTGTGTTGCCATGATAAGAGCCTCTTTGCTGTCCTTCAGACCTGCTTTTTCTAGCCACTGATTTCCTAATGTCAGCCACTTCCTCTATTTGCCAGTAGTACAGTCCATGGAGCAACTTGGTCTTCCTCGATACTTTCTCATCATCTTCTGTCTTCTGCTGCCTGAGACACTCTTTCATCAGTTCATCAGGATGAGTGCCCGTTGTTAGCAGATCACTCATTTGTGCTGCCAGGCAGTCATGGAGTGCTGTTAGCTTCTTCAGCTAGTACCTGTGTATCATGTCAGGTCCAGGTGCTGTCCAGTTCTTCATGCTTGAGACTCGTTGCTGGATATCTGCCTTGGTGATGGTGACTGGTTCTTGTTCTGGGAGATTACTGTGGTCTGCTTTTAGGCCTTCCAGCCACTTGGCATTGGTGTTATGTGATGACTCCTTCTCCCATATATCCTTCCAGTATTTCTCAGTCTCAGCATTGGGTGGATCTAATGTTCCTCCGCAGTTGTTTCCTTGCAGCTGTGAACACGCTAGATGGTTCTTTGGAGACCAGGCCATTTATTCTTTTGGCCTCTGCTTCCCTGGTGTATCTCTTCAGTCTTGTGGCCAGAGCTGTGAGTCTTTGTTTGGCAGTCTCCAGTCTTCACCTTACTTATGGACATCTTGTTGTACTTCTTCTTGACCCAGGACCTGTCTCTCGTGACTCCTCTCTGCACTTCCATGAGGCAGCTGATGTGTCTCTCTGGAGAAGGGCATGCACACAAGCATGGTCAGAATTGCGCTTATATTTATGCACATTCCTAAGTGCAAGTACAAGTTCATAAATTCCACACTGTGTAGGAACCCATTACGCACACATCTGTACATACGCACTGTTGATAAATGAGGGCCCAGAAGTCTACATTTCATTTATATTATTTAGGTAAAAATGTAATTTATATCATAGTTACTTGTGGTTGTGTATACTCCACACACGTGGGTTTAGTAGGCAAATGTAATAGAAGACATATTCAGTAGGGAGGTGCACAGGGGCCATGGCTAAAAGGTGTCAGTTTAAAAATGCCTATTAATGTTTTATTTTTCTTTAACTAAACACTGAAAATGGGTCTCACTGACCTGAAACCTATATGATGGTGAATTTAGTCATGGAATCTTCAAATCAGATGGATTATACTCTAATTATACTCTAATTTAATTTATTGAGGTTAGAAAGTTTTACAAACTGACTTTCAGTGAATTGTGTGATGTTTCATTTGTCTTTTCTGGTGGTTAGTTTTTGTAGGAATTTTGATCCAAAGAGCTTCAGTGTTGTCAAACCATTTGATGATGAATACAATGGAAATTCAGACACTGGAGATCTCTTTGTAGTGGAATGTACATGATTTTTGGGCAAAAAGGTCTTTCATGATGGAGTTTTCTGTGATGAAGATGTGATCATTCATTTCACATGTAAAATATATTTCTACATACACAAAACATATTATCTGTTTGAGGAAACATGTAGGTAAAGTATCTGATACACAGGCTGATGATTTTGTTGAGGAAATTAGTGTGATTAGTTCAGTCTCTCAGAAGGGTGTTAAACATTCTAATGGCTGATCTAATATAATTATATTGTTGTCTACAGAGTTACTTATCATATTGTCCATCCATCCATTATCTATACCGCTTTATCCATCTGGGTCAAGGGGAAGCTGGAGCCAATCCCAGCATCTTCGGGCGAGAGGCGGGGTACACCCTGGGCAGGTCGCCAGTCCACCACA
>JAQQZU010062452.1:0-11829 GCA_030068025.1 Parauchenoglanis punctatus
CCGCCCTCCCCACTCACTCACCCTCTCCCTCTCTCTCTCTCTCTCTCTCTCTCTCTCTCTGCTTTGAGGAGTCAGTGGCCAGTCTTGTTAGCTATAATGAAGCTGTCTTTCCCAGAAGGGCACAATGTATTACTCACACATGGAGAAAGTCAGGCATTCTAGACTACTTTTTTTTTTTTTTTTTTTTCCTTTTCTTTTTTTTTTCTTTGTATTTATGATGGGCAGGGAAATTATCTGGAATAAGAGCCTCACTGCACATTCTGTACACAATCACAGGAGGTTTTTTCCTAATGACATCCATGCGGAATAAATTCCTAATCAGGTCACTTTTCTAAGAAGACCCTAATTTAAAGTTTAAGACACTCTGAGGGGAAAAAAAAAATAGCAAAGCTTCGTCTGTGTCCGCAATGTCCCAAACAGCCCAAGAACCACGGGGGCGCCATGAGCTTGCCACAGGCAGCCGTGTCACGTGCCAGCAGCACCAGAGTCCAGATGAAGCCTCACAAACGTGGTGCTAGAGTTGTGCCTAGTCAGGCTGAGTTGATGCGACACGTACATCGTATCAGGATTCTCAAAAACATTTCTGTGATGCATGATGTGCATCTCGAAATATGGGGTTACTCAAACACAGTAGTGCTGAATTTAAAAAAAAAAAAAAAAAAAGTCTGTTTGAATTAAGTAATATTAAAAAAAATGTAGGTTAAATGCAAATTTAAGCTATCAGCTACATCCAATCAGTTTGTAATCTTATTTTTTTTTAAAATCATCGTATCCCAAGACATGGAATGATTCAATGATTTGATTTTTCTCTTGATATTTTTAAGCAATTTTATTACCAATAAATATTTTTCTTTTTCGGCTTGATCATTTTTGGTAAATAAAAAAGCTTATCACTTTGTTAATAACCAACGATAATTTACAAACCTTTGTAACTAATATTCCTTTTTATTAACGTTAATCATTCACGAACATTTGTGAAACTATCGCTTCAGATTTCAGCTATGTCAAAAGATCAGACTTATTTCTTGGTGAGTCTGTTCATAAAATCAATCGCACAAAAGCTCTTTTCCTTTTTAGATCTGTTTTTTTTTTTTTGTGTTTTCAAAGCATTAAATCTGTTACTTCCGCCTGTGGAGACGTCACACTCGTGCCTTCTGTTATACGTTATTGCACCCTCTGCTGTCTAAACAAAGCAGTTACAACTAGAAAAAACCTAAGATTACGCAGCCTATCATAATCGCGGTTCATGTTTTATTTCCTCGGTTTGAATAGTCCTTAGCATGTATTGCACAATATATCATTTTGTCTATGTATCAAGATCTTGACTGTCTCAGAAGGGTATTGACAAATTTTCATGATATTGATGATGGAGCACAATAACACATTGCAATGTTGATTTCATATTCAGTCGCTAGAATTTTAATTTCTTACGCTTTACGTGTTCTGGTTGTTTTTGGGAAAATGTGAGCAAAGCTAAGAATTCCAGCTTTCCCTCTCGCAAGCATGTTTGTAAGTATGAAACATGAAGGTCGAGAATTCGAGTCTGGAACCATCCAGTCATCCCAGTCTAAATATGTCTTCATAGTGGTGTTGGGGTTTATTTATCTTTGCCCTCAGTGTCTCAAAAGGACAGTAATTATTTCTAATTCTCCTCCACTAGCTTGTCCTGCTCAGTCACACGTCAGCTGCTGGATCAGAGCAAAGCGTGACCAGTGCTGACGTTTAGACCTTGTCATTTCAAACTACTACAGGACAGATTAATGTGCTCAGGTAGGGGGAAAAGTTCAGAAGCCCGCAACGAGTGGTTGGTGAGACCCGTTCTGATGCTACGGATGGATATTGGTGTGTGAATATACGTGCTGCGGAAATTATCTATTTGAGCTGAAAGAAACTAATCTTACTTCTGACGTCAGGCTGACGCTTGTCCTATAGTTGAGACTGAGCACTGCATGGTGGCTGTTATAGGGTTGTTGCCATGCTATTTTAATGTCCCATAATTTCAGAAATGGCTGTAATTCTCTGACAAAGCCATGTTTGCACTTGACATTATTTGTGAACTGTGTTAGTGTACGCAGAGCTGGGACTTGTGCTGCTTTCAACGAGGGTTTGTATACCCTTTTTTTTTTTTTTTTTTTTTTTGGGGTCGTTTTGTTTTTTCATAATTATAAAATGACTGGAAGTAGTTTATGTAAATTTTAAAACGAAAAAAAAACTTTTTATCTGTTTGTTTTTTCTGTGTTTTTGTTAGTAAAAATGTTAAATACGAAAATGAAAAATTGGATATTGCTTCCTTTTTGTATTTTAAAAAAAAAAAAAATTTTTGACTGGAATTTTTTTTGACAGCAAATTGTTTTCCCGCCCCTCCTTTGTATCCTGAAGGGTCGAATGTCTGAAAAGGTTTGTTTAAGCACTTTTGAGGCACTGGTCGGACTGGACCTGATGGAGACGTCCCTGTCAGCCCTGTATGCGCCGAGTTCCCTTACTTTGAGTCGTATTGACCTTCCCCCACCCCCCTCCCCTTTCCAGTGTTATTTTTATAGTTGTTTTTCAAACACTTTTTGTTTTTCACGGTGCTGCTAACAATCTGCAAGTCAGTATTATCATGTAGGAACATCTTGTACCCCTTTTCCACCAACAGAGAACGGGTTCTGTTCTGGTTTAAACCGTTCAGCGCATTCTATCAAAATTAAATTGGTTTGGAACCCAAGGATTGATGGTTGTGGGCGTGTCATCAGTTTGGAGAGCATACAGAGTGCAGCAATGGGAAGGGATTGACTTGCTCCCTTGCGCGCCACCATCATGCTTCCGTTGTGCTTTATTCACCGCTCTCTGACGCAGCCTTTATTACAATGGTTCAACTCAAAACTGGTAGAAACACGGACTGGTTCGCTAGCTGACACCAAGGTTCAAAGACTCCTGAACCTAACGAGTACAAGAGCCCGTGCCCTGTTAGTGGAGAAGAGGTAAAGGAGAGCCGTGATGCATTTGTCGCATTGCTCAGCCGCAGGTGAAGCGTGGCTCAGCTCAGGCCAGCAGGAGCGCAATCGACTGGCAGATCAGCAAAGAAGGATTCCTGTCGGTGAGGAGTTTAAAACTTGTCTGGACCGCGTCACTGATCGCGCTAATGATGCTTTAGTTTGCGAAACAGCAATAATCTTAAACGATTGGCTCAGCGGCTCGTTCAGAGCAGAACCTTGCGTCACGACCACGTCGCAGGCCAAAACTCCTGTCCAAACGCTTTCAATTTGATGATTTGATTAACTTTTTCTTTTTTCGGCCTGGCTCCGATCAAGCTAGAGAAGCAAGAAAGAGGTGTATGCTCCGAATCCTAATAGCCTTCATTAGCCTTCATTTGCCCGAGTCTCGTCTCGGCACGGCGCGTTTCTCAAGCGCGGGGTTCGGCTGCTTCGGAAGCAGCAGGTAATTAATCAGCGGATCAGTACCGCGGCTCGTTGTTTCACGGAGATGTCCTGTTGTATAACCGAAGCTTTAGCTCCAGCTCTGTTCTTAAATGTCGTCATCTTAAACCCAGGTTTGTGACGTGGAAGATTAATATCGATACGGCTATATCCCGGCTCAGCCAATCAGATTTCGGAAGCAAATGCGTCTCTGATTTATAAAGTAGTGCTGTAAAAGCTTTTTAAACCCCCAAAACGTCTGTTGTAAATCGAATCCTGTTTGTGTCTTCATTGTTGCATTTTAATTTTCACTTCCCACCTGTTTGGCTCCTGCCTCGCTTTATTAATAATGCATTTGGAAATCTCCGGCCTCAGAACGACGCGCAGGCAGCCGCTAATACGACTCGACAGATTAAAGCTACTGACATTTCCATTTCTTCCACTTGAAGGCTAACATCTGCACCTGCTGCTTCCCTGTTGACTCTGAACACATGCTCCTGACATTCCGACATTTCATGATACCCTCCGATTTTACCCTGCAAGCCAAAACATGCCACGCTGCGTCAGACGTAGCTGGCGCACGCGGAGATCTCTGAGGACATGTCCGTGAAGGATGTCAGTTTGGTGTAGAATAAAAAGGGAATGTCCCGTCTCTGCGAGTCGCTTCAATCGCATGGAGGGGAAGAGGTTGCTTTGCTGCTGTGGGATGATTCTCAGTATTCATGCTCTGGTCTAAAAGCTCTTTTCTGACCAACTATTGCAGCGTTAGTAGATATTTGGTCCCTGAACGACCGGCGCCAGTGTGTCCGCTGGTTTCAGTAGCTGCGTAGGTTGATGCGTGGTCTTTGTTTTTCAGTAGGTGTGAGATTGCCAGGAGTCTGAAGTTTCTCTCTGAGATTTGGAGAGCATGTTTTATTCCTCCCTCGTTATTGTACGTTTGGTTTCTCACACACCTCCTACCCGAGTCCCCTCGTCTGTTTCTGTGCCTCTCGTATCGTGCTGCGCTTTGCCTCAGGTCAGTCCCTGTGATTGACGTCTGAGTCTGGTTTGACGGCGGCGTCCCGCTGTGCACCCAGGCCCTTTCACACGGACACGTTTCCTTTTCACCCGCTTTGTGTCTGTGTGGCTGGAGTCCACCGAGAAGCAGAGACTGTTCTGGAGGACTCGGGGGCTGAATCACCTGCTTGTTAAAGGCAGTCTTCTGTTCAGTGCTGCCTTTCCACCCCCCCCCCCCCTCCTCCTTCTCTCCAGAATTGTACCCAGTCCTCACCGATGACTTTAATTAATAAGACCAGAGTCCTGCTACAGCCACTCCGACTGCAGTCATTTACACCAGGTTCATAAAAGCCTCTGAGTGCGTGACTGCCCCCGAGGCTTATTTAATACGCCTGAGGCGTTCACTCTGCAGGGTTTACGGTTTGATTTGTCTTTGCTCAGGTCTTGACTTTGTTGGCAGGTTCGAGGTTAAAAAAAAAAAAATTCCTGTCTCAATCTTGTGTGCTCGCGCACCTCCCTCTCTCTCTCTGTGTGTCTGTATCTGTACCTCTGTCTCTCTCTCTGTTTTGTCTCTCTCTCTGTGTGTCTGTATCTGTACCTCTGTCTCTCTCTCTGTTTTGTCTCTCTCTCTGTGTGTCTGTATCTGTACCGCTTTGTCTCTCTGTCTCTCTCTGTTTTGTCTCTCTCTCTCTCTCTGTGTCTGTATCTGTACCTCTGTCTCTCTCTCTCTCTCTGTTTTGTCTCTCTGTCTGTCTCTCTGTCTGTCTCTCTCTCTGTCTTGTCTCTCTCTGTGTCTGTATCTGTACCTCTGTCTCTCTCTCTGTTTTGTCTCTCTGTCTCGTGCCCCCCCCCCCCGCAGTAGTTGTAGCTCTGTTGATGGTGGTGAGATCGCTGAAGGATCTTTCTACATGGTTATTATTTGTAAATGGTGAATTTGCCCGTTCCCAAACGGTCCCTCTGCTGCACTTCCAGAGGCCGTGATGTTGGTTTGGACTCAGTTTTGGGCTCCAGATGTTGAATGTTTTCTTTTGCACCTCAACAGGAGTGTGTTTATTGAGGGGCAATAAAGTGTCTCCGTGCTCCCCGCGCCGTTCTTCCTCCACCTCCAGTCGTGTCCTCCCTCCCTCCCACCCCCTGCGCTTAACATGTGATAATCAGCTTGCTACTGCTGCTCTTGTCTTTTCACTTACTGCTCTTATTAATTTTCCCTCCCCTCGTTCGCTAATCAGTTTATTTGTGCAGTGCTTTTACCGAGTACCTAACGAATCCATTAGCAGTCTGTTGTAAACACGGGCGTGTTTGCTTGTGGATTTTCACGGGTGGCTCGGACCCTGCTGCCGTTTCAGCCCCAGCTGAGACCTGTTCAGAGTGAAGACTTGCCGTAAATGCCATTCCAGGAAGGAACAACAAAAAGCAAGCGTGATCGTCTGAAGCCGGCTGAAGGTTATGTACAGCTCCGCTCCGCTCCTGCGCTGAATGCTAAGTGAGCTCCGCGCACCTGTGTCCGTTGTACAGCACCTTAGCCTTTTTGCATATTTATAACCATGACCTTCATGAGGTGTTTAGAGTCGTATATGCAGGATGTCAGTTAATGTCTTTAAAAATAAATAAAAAAATTTAAAAAAGCAGCTGCTTTCAGGATTTCTATGAGACACTGTCTGTAACACGTCTTTCTCCTTACTTTCATTTTGCCGTATCTCCTCCATGGACTCGGTCCATCGCTGTCTCTCGTTTCACGCGTCTCGGAACAAGAAACGACTTGACGCATCAGCAGCTCTACTCAAGTGTGTGCTCTTGTTTGCGTTTATCTAAAGTGGACTGAGACCTATATGTATGTCAGCTACATGACGCATGAACACCATCAGGGAAACCCATTCCCTAAATTATGGTTAAACAACAGTGTTCTGTGTAAGTAAGTATTCACCCCCCTTGTTTGTAGTCATAAAACCCGGAACAGAAATGGACGTACTTGGGACTGACACAGTACGTGTCATTGACGCATTTAGTCAGTAGCTGAATTTATGACTGAGTTTATTGCTGTATTTTAGCCTGTAGTTGAGTTGTGAAAAAAAAAAAAAAAAAGTATGTGCTGTTTTACATTGACTTACAAAGCAGTTTTAATTTAGAGCATGGATTCACAGTCCATTTGACGGACCGGGTTATAAACGTGACGAGTTGGTTCAGGTCCGCGTGCCTGTGTGTTTTATGCTAATAATAGTGTGCATGCTGATCAGTTGATCTGTATAAATAAGATGCAGGAACGGGTTCGAGAGACCGCCTTCTGACCTTGGGATGTGGTGGTCTAGATCGAGTTTGCTCAGGACTTATCGGTTTGGCGGTCTGTGTTTTTATTCCCTCCAGCACAGTTGAGTTGTGAAATGCTCTTTTGACGCGTGTTAAATGAAGAAAGATGGCCATGTTCAGTGTAGATGCTCCAGCTGAGAGCAGGTTTATATCCATTTGGTGGCTCGTTCTTCTGTTTCCCGCCACCGTGGATGCCTTATTGCAGCAGATGTCTCCTCGAATATCCCCGTGCGGGGTGAATAGATTGGGCCTTTTTGTTTTCTCTCCGGCTCATTGGCTTGCCGCTGTGCGCCGCTCGTGGAGAATGCCGAGGTGAAGGTTTGAGCCACGCGATGTCATCGTTCTGTCTTTATCAGGCTTATTTATGTTAATCCACAAGCAGCCCTGTGCTGCGACTTGGACACGCTGGTGAATTTATTTTTCAAACATCAAAAGGATGTAAACCTCATTTCATGAAATTTTCATCTGAAGCCGCTAGATGGGCCGTCCTTCACACCGAAGCCTATCTGGGTCACGTCATGCCTGCCGTCGTTTAACTAGAACTCGCTTCCATGGCCTACTTTTGAAATAATCTCCACCTTAACTAAAAGCGCATGACGGATGTTGGTGAAAAGCGGCTTTTACACTCGAGCCCGTCTCCGTGTCGGGTCACCTCGTTGTCCCCCGTGTGAAGGTTTGCAGGTGAGGTTTAAATGAAGTCAACACGGAGGCGCGCACCGATCGGGCTTTGTGTGCGGCTGCGTGTTCGGTGCTCACGACGAATACACCCCCTGTTGTACAGCCCTCTCGCTCTCTCTGTTTACTATTGTTCCTGCAATTTAGTCATGTAATCTGGAAAAGATGGTTCTGTGAAAGCTATAATTGTCTCCTGAATCTTCTAACGAATAGCCCAGGGAAAGAAATGAATCACTTTTTTTTTTCTGTCAGAGCTTGAGCCAAGAATAATTGGCTCTGAATCCACCAAAACAGATTTCACTTTGACCTGAAAGCGTTTTTAAAAATCCCTACACTCAGTACTTCATATTGAAGTTTTTTTTTTTGACGTAGTCATAACTCTTGGATTAAGTGACCTTTGCCAGTGGCAACTTTTAAGTAAAGGAGTAAAGCAGTGTGCCGTGCTGTTGGAGGAAAATAATCGACAGGGTGGCGTGATGGAGTAGCTGTTACTACCTCACGCTGCGTCCTGAACGGTTTTGTTCCTCTCGTACCGCGGCGTTTCTTCAACACCAGAGACTCCTTCCATTAATGCTATGGATAACGTGGAGAACGTCTCCGTGGGTCTTCAACAGGGTGTCGCTATAGAAACGATAAAGTATTAGGACGAGCACTAATTAGTCTGGACCTGCGATTTAAATTACCGCCCCCTTCGGGACCAATCGGGGGGTTTGGCGTCTCCGAGGATCTGGTCTGTCTCGGTGCTGGCTCGTTTCGTTTGTGAGATCGTCAGCCGAGCTGTGCTGTAATTGAATTAATCACGTCGCTCCTTACAGCGAGACGGCTCGTCACGCAAACACGATCTTGCAGCGAGATCCTCCAGCCGACCCTGAAGCGAGGCGTCGGCGACGCCGTTAATCCCCGCAGCTCTGATGATGGCGCGCATTTCCACTCGGAGCCGAGCTAACATTTATTGGCTTCTTCAGGAAATAAAAATCTTCTCTTTGCTTCCAATTATACATCTGGAGCTTTGGGAAATAAAGTGAAAAAGGCAGAAATGTCTTTCAAGGTCAGCATCATCTCCCTCTAATGTCTGTAAAGTCGAGAGCTCGGAGTAAAGCTGTTCGCTCTCTCACTGCAGGCGCTTTAAATGTCTCTCCGATTCGGTCACTTATGTTCGAGAGAGAGAATTCTTTCTTGCAGTCTTTCTTTTGTGTTTGTCTTTTTATCCTTCTTGCTGTCTTTCTGCTTGTCTGTCGTTTTACTCTGATGCTTCTTTCTTGCCACTTTTCTTTCGTGACGTCTTTCTTGCCGTCGTTCCGTTTACACAGCTTTGTCCTGATCACTTGCTGCATGGCGTGGCTCCTCAGTGCGCAGCCCCATCACTGCAGCTCGTCGGTCTGTCTGGCCGCTGCACTTTCTCCCTCTGATGCCGAGTGCTTTTTCCTCAGTGATGGCTAGTTGAAATGCCAAATTGAGCAGAAAGATTGTCTCTTACAGAAATGTCAAATGATGCTCTTCTGCACTCTCCCGGCTGGTTTCTGCCTCTTCTGGCCTTCATGTTGATGATCTCTGCAACAGAATTAGTGCGTGTGATGTGAGCAGTTCATTCTTACTCCTTTTGCACCATTTGGCTTCCGACGCCTGCTTTAGCTGCGTTATTGGAACTCGAGCCCTCTTTTCCCCCTCCCCCCTTCCACCAATGCTTAACTCCCTGGTGTTGGTGCTAATACTGGTTGAGTTGGTTCAGCTTGTGAACCTTCTAAGAACCAGTTTGCTTTTCCACGGGCCAAAGAGCCACATCACGTCAACGTGTAGGCCTGTTTTCTCGTCTGCTGCGGCGATTCCACGTCCATACCGAGGTTCTTCTTTTGATCGGGCAGAATAGACGCTATACTAGTCGATAGCTGACCACACTGAAGCGGTGATGGAAGCAACACGATGGAGATGGAAACCTCTCTCAGCCAGACGTGACGTCCACGCCGCCTCCCAGAGACCCGTAACCACGCGATCGAGAGCCGCTTTTCTCTCGTCTTCCACGCTGTGCTGGACGTCAACGGCGTGTATCCTAATAAGCCACGGTGCACCAGCGCGTCCGAGGCAAGGAGGCGTATGAAATGAAAAGGTCATGTACGCGTGCGTGATGTATCGAACAGCAAGTTTTCCAGTGCCGCCCCAGTTCTGGAGGAGAAGTCATGGTGATGGCAGCATTTTAAAGATTCAGCCAAGTAATTCTCCTCCTAATTCAATAAGCGTGGATGTAATAAAATGGTTTAAAGGCCGAAGCACAAATCTTGTTCAGTGAACGCTCAGTATTGACCGCGACACGGCTGTCTACATTTAAACCCTGCGTTCACACTGGCAAGCGCCAGAGCCCATTATGCTTTTCATCTTCTTTAGCTCATACCTGCAGTCGGAAAAGTGCCTAGAGGCGTTGCGTAGGAAAGTAAAGCTTGGAAAGGAGTAGCAGAGATGGTCGGGTCCTCTGCCGAGTGTACGTAGCTAGTATAGACGGCTTTGCTGATTAGCCAGCGGCACTAGCACTAAATGAAACTTGAATACAGTGCAGCAGCAACAGAACAGACGTGTAACATCTGCGTGTATTTAATGCTGACGTATCAACATGTTTACTCCGATAAACCTGCGGCTGAAATGTTGCGTTTACAGCAGAACGCAACAGTCCGAATGCACCCTAAACAAATGCTTCCCCTCTTCACGGGTGTGCTCGTAGAGCAGTGGGACTAATCTAGGCTAAACTAGTCAAACACTCTGTCTAACCATCACGAGCACAGCGTTTCATGAGCCCTGCTGTGGGTTTTGTTTCATCTGACTTGTCGTGATTTGCGGACGAGTCCAGCAGCCCTCCACGTTAAGAAGACTGCGGTTAACATGTATGCATGTTGTGTAAAATTGGCATTAGTGTTCAAGATTAATTTTAGGCAGAACATTTACTGCCAAATAATCAGTCGCGCCAGTTCGCCCCCCCCCCCCCCCCCCCAAAAAAAAGAATCTCAAATCATATTCAAGAATTGCACATTTATTCACCGCTAATCCAGCGAACTAATAGTGCGCAGTGCTGAATATTGCTTTTCATATTAGTAGGGTTTCATTTATCTGATTTTCTCCTCCGTATGCGCAGGAGGGAAAGTTACGCTTGCTGATTTGGATTAATAAGATCTACCTTTTCTTCTGAGAGGAAATATTATTAACTGTAATAATCCTGTTTACAGTAGATGGCCTTGCTCGTCTGCAAGAAAAACACCACCAATTAGGGTGTGTGTGTGTGTGTGTGATCCTCACCTCACCGCTTAAGATTCTGTCTTGATGTCAGACAGGACGGCGTTCTCGAATTTGGTGGGTCACATCTTCAAGGTCCCTGCTTCATGACGGCGCTCATTTCTTCCTGTTCCTACATGGGGTTTCCTCCAGGTTCACCAGTTTCCTCCCGAAAACATGCCGGCGAGGCTCCGCTCAGATGCCCCTAGGTGTGAATGGGTTTGTGAATGTCTGGCGTGTTCCTGGGATAATCCACCGCCACCCTGACGGGATGAAGCGCGTACCGAAGATGAAGGAATAAATCTTTTAAACTCCGCTGGTTTTTAAGTGCTTGAGAAGATGAAACCATCTACTCTTAGCAGCATGTTGCGTTGTTTTTACTGTTTATTATAATCTGGTGAGGATAGCGGTGGGAGTTCACAGCGAATCCTCTCACGGCTCCGTCTGATAAGCGCGCAATGACGTTCTTGCTTTGAGCGCCGAGGATGGTTTTGCGTCACATCTGTAATTCCTCCTAAAGGAGAGGTGTTCTAGAGGCGCTGCCAGACTTCAAATGACGGTTATTCGGTCATTACACCGTGGCTGCCGTGATCGGACACGAGGTGGCGTCGCTGCAGGATGCGACGCGGTCGGGACTGGAGCGGTGCGGCGCTGGGCGTGGGAGGGGCGTGCGCTCTGGCTCGGCCAGCGACCCAGCAAGGAACGGCTTTTAGATGCACGAGGCCGTAAATACATTAGGGAGGTGTTTGCTGATGAGTCTGCGTGGAGATCGATACGTCCTTCCTCGTAGGCGTTTTCTAAATTTATCGGGCGCTCATAATGAAAGCCACAGTCCTTGAACTTGGCGGGTTCGCGAGTTCAGCGCGTCCTCCCGATGGCTGCTCTGTTGCCGTTAAGCTCCTTCACACTGGTCTGGTTGAAAAACTGTTTGGATACAAGCTGCAGTCAAGGCAGCGCGCAGCCTCCCGGGGGCAGATTTATAGCTTTGTCAGTTAGCCGGACCTTATTCCCGCAGAGATCGCAAAATAAATTGCCCAGAGATAAATCTGATTGCTTTTTCGAGAGAAGCTGCAGTGGAGACTGGGAAGCAAAGGCAGTGGGTTTAAATGCCTTTCCTTAACATGGTGCTCATGGTGGTTTTGAATGTAAACCGTGTTCGGGGTGTCGCCTGTGGCGCGGATGGCGTACGTCATGTGATCCG
>JAQQZU010062510.1:0-18633 GCA_030068025.1 Parauchenoglanis punctatus
TATACTTTTGTGAAGCTGCTTTGTGACAATGTCTGTTGTTAAAAGCACTATACAAATAAAATTGAATTGAATTGAATGATAACCTCATTATTTCCCTGATCAAAGTGAGCGTAGAAGTAGTTGAGTTCATCGGGGAGGAACCAAGCTGGATGGTGGAATAGTGCTTGGTAGTTTGATGTTGGTGATAGTCCATATCCCTTGCCACATGTGTCAGAAGTCAGAGGAGTTAAAGTGTTATATAACTCTCTGTTTATAGATATATTTATCCTGGGAGATTCCTCTTTTCAGTTTGGCATTGGCTGAGCATTAAGCTTCCCACTCTCCAGACCTGAAGGCTGCATCTCTTGCTTTGAGCAGGAGGCAAACCTCTCTGTTAATCCATGGCATCTGATTAGGGAAGGATTTTATTTCCTTGTGTGTTATCACTCTGTCTACACATTTGTTAATGTGGTCCAGGACACAGTTGGTGTAGGTGTCAGTGTTAATCAGAGAGTCTGTGGTGGCTTGGGCAGCAAACACATTTTAATCTGTGTGCTGGAATAGATACTGGAGAATGGAATCAGTACCCTCAGACCAAACCTTGATAATTCTCATTGTAGGCTTCACACGTTTGATGACTGGGGTGTACTTAGAGAGCAGGAACAAAGAGTGATAATCAGACTGTCGTAGGTAGGGGATGGACATGACATTGTAAGCATCAGCCACATTACTATAAACATTATCCAAAATTTTATGTCCTCTTGTGGTGCAGGAGAGATTCTGGTGAAACTTTAGAGAGTACAGATCATAAAATGCAAGGATTAAAATATCCAGCGAGAATATAAGCACCATCTGGGTACATGACTTGCAGCTTGTTTATAGCAGCATAAAAGTCTTTCATGGCCACTTTTCCATTAGCATCTGGAGAGGCATAAACTGCAGCAGCAAAAATGCATGTAAACTCGTGTGGTAGGTAGAAGGGTCTGTAACAATCAAGTGCTCCAGATCAGCAGAGCAATGTGTGTCAACAATAACAGAGACCATGCACCATACTTTGTTCACATAAATGCATAAACCCCAACCTTTGTTTTACCTGAAGTAACTAGTCAGCCCTGTAAATGGTATACTGCTCCAAATCCACCATGCTGTTTGGAACATCATTGCTAAGCCATGTTTCTGTGAAAAACATCAGACTGCAATCCATGAACCTTTGCTGTGCTAAGGTCCAGATATTTAGTCCAACTTGTTTGTCAGAGACCGCATGTTAGTGAGGAAGATGCTAGGTAGTGCTGGCCGGTGTGAGTTTAGCCATAATTTAGCATGCAAACCTTCGCGCATACCCTGCCTTTGTTTACAGTCTTGACACAGACAGCAGACACTTCTGGTCAGTAAGACTGACTCATTTGGATTCGGTATCTTTTTCAGCTTTGGTGGTAATTGATTGAAGTAAAAAAAATGATCCAGAACTATGTTTGTACATTGTTGATTAATGTCAAGCAGTGTTTGTTGTATATGAAGCTTGCATGAGTGAATCAAGCAAAAATACAGAGTAGACTGATCATATGGGTGCACGCAACTCCCACCACCACACAGTGGCACCCAGTTCACATCATGCATCTGGTCTAGTTTCATGGAGAAGCTGGGAGTCACAGTAAGTCTCACCTCCATTACTACCCACAGTCCAATGACCAAGTAGAAAAGGCAAACCAAGTAATCAGGTGCTTCCTCCAATTGTTCTGCTCTGAGAATCAAGGGGACAGGGCTCAGTTCTCGCCATGGGTTGAATCTCCTGAGAACTCCATTCGTCACTCTTCCACCCAGCTTACACCATTAAAGTGTGTTCTCAGCTAGCAACCACCCCTCATACCCTGGAGCCCTTCACCCACCAAGACACAAGCAGTTGGCCAATAGTTCAGGCAGAGCAAGCAGGTCTGGGAGAAAATCTATCAGTGTATAGAGCAAGTGGCTCTCAGGAATAAACATTTGGCTGCCCTATGTAAAGAAGAAACTCATTAGTACAACTCTGGTGACTGAACCTGGTTGTCCTCCAAGGACATATAGTATGAATCCTGCACAGCTGCAAAAAGTTACCACAAGAACATAGGCCCCATCGCTTTAATGACATTACCTATATACTGGACCCAAATAGTGCAGAATGTTCACCCATGTTCCACATCTCATGCCTCAAGCCTGCCATCCCAGGTCCTCTCAAAGAAAATGTGCCCTCCACCTCACCTCCACCCCCCCTTAAGGTTGATGGCCAGCCAGCCTACATTGCTCACTCTATCCTAAACCCTCACTGCAAAGAAGGTAAGTTGGAGTACCTAGTGGAGTGGGAGGGCTACGGCCCTGAGGAATGATGCTGGGTACCAGCTCATGACATACTGGCCTATCCTCTATCATAAATTCTATGCTAAACACACTGAGAAACTTGAGCCTCATGCCTGGAGGCCTCCCAACAAAATGATTGCTCCTGGAGTGAGCTCCTCAGGGAATTCTGTCATGTATTCACCTGCCTGCACCATAGACTCAGTTTCACAGTGCTCCCAGTGGCCACTGAGGACTCCATCTCCCAGCATACACCTACTTTGCCACTCCCTGTCACCTGATTATTAATTTACTGCACATTTTTTCAATCACCCCTGCACTGAATTTTAGTTCCCCCCTTTACTTTGCAGTGTACACACTGTGTCATTGTTCCAGATGTTACCAAGCCTTTTGTTACCTGTCCTGATTCCTAGTTTTGAAGTTTGTTTATTCTCAGTTTCTGATTTTGTCTCTGCCTTTGACATATTTATTGTGCCTTGCCAGAACTAGGCTTGGTTCTGGATTTTGATTATTACCTAGTTTTTTGGATTGTTTGGGTTGAATTTGGCTGCCTGAAATAAATCTCACTGCTTTTACACCTATCTGCTACCTGCTTCTCTGACAGAAAAAAAATATCACTAAGAATCCAGATTCCTTGTACTTATGCTATTACTATTACCTTATACTATTACTGACTAGCAATAGATAATTATATACAGAACGCTTGTCCAGAATACCCAAAAATACACAAACGAACAGCTAAATTAGACTTAACATTCATGCATTTGGTACACTTGTAGAAGATGTCTCGTGTTTATATTATTCTGTTATACACTGTAGCCTGCCTATCATTAAGTATACTTAGTAAAAATAAAATGACACTATCTAATCTAATCAGAGGTGCCTTAATGTAAAATATGATTTTTTTTATCCAGCTATGCTAAAGTTATTACATTTTGAATGGGTTAATTTCACATGAACAGAACAGACTTGCCTTAACTGTTGCCAAAACAAAAGGATCTCTTTAGAAAACAATTGACAATCAGAGGTTAACTAGCTTATTATGCCTCTTAACTGATAATAAAGATTAACAGTGAGTCTAAATGGGCCTCAAGATGATCCCTTTCAATAATCTCATGCATTTTGGAAAACTAATAATATTCTGCTCTGAAACCAGGGTCACAGCTGAGCACTGTGTGGTTGCAGACAGAAACTGCAGTGTTCAGGACACAGCATGGCAGCAAACTGAAATAACAGCCTAATCCCATTTAATTAAAGCTGAATAAAATATTTCACGCCAGATAGTTCTTAATTTGTTCATTGATTTAATTGAGTTTTGATCTAGGGTACATGATGAAGCATAATAAAACAAAGACTATTGAGCAAAATAAAACAAAGACTATTAAATAAGTACCTTTATATTAATTATGAAGTCAAATAGGTCAGTCTCTTTCTCTGATTCTAAGCACTCTCAGTATGATAGTATAAAGAAAAGTATTATTAATTTTGACAACTCTATTTCCCCAGTTTTATTTAATGATTTCTAAATGAGATAAACCACAGTAGTGTTTTATACTTTTATACTATATGTTGTTGTATTATATTTCTTTGTTTCTGTTTTTTCTCATCATTATTCATTGATTGTAGAAACATAGCAAACACACAAAAAAATGTTTAAAGCAAATGGAAAGTAGCAAAAGGGAAATAATTAATATTGCATTTATTGTGTTTTTTCTATTTATAAAGTGTGTTTTACCTTCTGCCAGTTATGTAACAATGTTAGAAAATTCCATTAGACTACTTTTGTACTTTATCAAGCTGACAGGTATTAGATATGTGTTTGTTCTGTTTTGATGCTTAGTGTTGAAGGTTCTTGTACCAATTCAATATGGCCTCAAGCTTTGAACAATAGCTGAGACCCTGCCAACTTTTAAGATATGACCTAAGGGTACAGAAAAACTACCTTGATTTTTAATTGGACTGCACCATGGTGCAGTATTGCCACCTTACAGCTCCAGACCTGAGCTCGTGTTACTTTCTATAAACTGTTCTCCCTGTGTCTACTTGGGTTTCCAGGTGCTCTGGTTTTCTCACACCTCCTAAAAACATACCATTTGGACTGGCAACTCTAATTTGCCCTTAAATGTGACCAAGTATGTGATTATGTGTGTACATGGTGCCCTAGGATGGACTGGCATACCATTCAGGGAGTATTTCCTGTTGTGTTCCCTGGATTGATATTCATGATGAAGGGGTTATTGAAGGTGAAATAATGAATGATTTTATGCAACCTTTTGTGACTTAGTGGCAAATGATTAACCCAAGGTTATAATCAAATTTATATTAGCTATGGAATATCTTGTATAAAGTTACTAAATAATCACTGAATTCACTGTAAAGCTATGACATGAAATAATGGATGTCATTATTTCTGTTGTTTTTTTTTTAGTGTCCATGATTATGGTGCTAACCAAGTGTGATATGTTATCAGGAATGAGGTTATTAAGTTATGAAGTTATGAGTTATGACATTTAGACTTTCAAGCAGACATCTTCTGGACAAACAAAGCTAATGAGTATTATGATATTTGATTAAGCTAATGAGTATTAGGATAATGAGTACCACAATAATATAAATTTTTATTGTTAATTATAATAATTATTGTTATAAAAATCTCAAGAACCCAAAGTCAAAATCATTAACAGAAAAGCACAGTTAACATACAGACGGCAGCTGAGAACATCAAGAAAATTTCTCTGCTGGTTCTCTTGTTCTATTAATTGAAGAATAAGCTACAGAAGTGATCTTAGTGTGCAATTTAGGAACCCACTGAAAGTCCAGGTATATATATATGGTTAATTATTAATGAAAGAATATGTAGGGCAGAGTTACTAGATGAAGAGAACTCACTGTGTCTCTCCAAAGAAAGTTTGAATCATTGTGTGGCTGTCAATACCAGTAAAGGAGGTGTTGCTTCTCTGCCTGCCTGTTCCACACAATAAAAAATAACAGTGCCACAAGTATCCAGTAAGGTGCCCAAGGAACTATTTGACATTCTTCAAGAAACTCTTTACATGTAATGAGGTTAATTAAATATCCAGTTGAGTTCTCAGAGAACTTAAAATTCTGAATCCTCCTATGACATTGTGACATAGTTCCTGTTTTCAAATTGTTTGCTGGGAGCTTCTTGTTGGTGTCGGCATTGAAGCTATACCTCTTTTTTCTGTTTTTCATCAATAATTCTGTGCTATTGTTTTATTTTGCTGCATTTTTCAATGTTCCATTTTGCCGCATTTCTTATACTTCTCAAAGAACACTTTTTTGCTGTCTAAATTGGATCTGCTGAAAATAATATCAACAAATCTTCGACTAAGGTATGTTAAACTTAATTCATTATGGTGGACAATAACTTTGAGGAGTTGTATGTGGTGTGCAGGATGTTTAGTAATTCTTTGGAGAGAAGATTGCAGCATTAGAGTTGAACATCCAGTCTCTAGAGAGGGTAAGTAAGAGTGAGAGCCATGTAGTGTCTGTAAGAGAAAGTCTGTATACTTGGAGTTAGCAATCCCCCAACAATGGCATTAGAACCCTCACAGCAGGGCAAATGGATGATCACTCAGTGGCATAATTGCAGAGCCAAAGCTAATGCTTAGGCTCACCCACCCAAATGGCATCACACTAAATTGGTAGTATTCCAATTACCACAGGAGTTCCTGAGCTATAGAAAAGCTCTCATTGCTGCTAGATCAATGTATTTCTCCACTCTAAGAGAAGATAACAAAACTAATCCTAGATTCTTATTTATAAAATTCAGACTGTAATCTTAACACCAGACAATTTGATAACTACTCCTATAGATAAGAATATAACTATATCATATCAGCAATTAGAATTATTTGCTTTCCTTCAATAGACTGAATTATTTTCATTCATTTCCTCATCAAAACCCTCGACTTTGTGTTCTAGATTCCTTACCTACACATTTCCTGAAACAGATACTACCAGAAGCAATAGGTCCTCTTCTACAAACAATTAATTCTTCCTTTAGCAGTGGCTATGTACCTAAATCCTTTAAGCTAAAAATTAAAAAACTTTACCTTAACCTCAGTCAGCTATCTAATCAATATCGGCATCCAATATCCAACCACCCATATCCAACCTCCCCTCTATCTTGAAGATCCTAGAAAAGGCTGTAGCATAGCGGTTATACTCATACCTACATAGGAATAACATTCATTCTTGAAATGAATCAGTCATTTAGGCCTCATCAGTGTGTGGAAGACTATGTGCATTATCTTTGCTATGATATGCAACAGTCTACTATGTGCAATACTGTGCAATGTTCTTAATGTGCTAAAACATTACTATGTGAAATATCATTTGTTGTTCTCTAAATGGGGTGCTAAATCACTTAATTACTTGCAACAGTTTATGTGTAATAGTCTTCTTGTGCAATATTACTACTGGTCATAATATTTTTCATTACTTAATATTACTTATTACTCAATAGTATTTACCTACTATCGTTTCTCTAAATGCAACAACTTCCACTTATGTCAATAGTCTTCCACTGGTTTTTCTTTCTACTGATTTTATTTTTTATTTTATATTGTTCTTGTGTTTTTGTGTCTTTGTGTGTTGTGGCAGTCATCACATAACAATTTCCTGTGGGATCAATAAAGTTTTCTGATTCTGATTCTGATTGTTAGCTAGCATATTAGCTCTTGAAATGCATGCTAATAACTATTTCCAGTTTCTGGTCCCTAATATTAGCTAATTGCTATTGATATTTGCATGGTATAGCATGCATTTCTCTGCTATTTCATGTTTTATGGTTTACTTGTATGTATTGCAGTTGAAAATTATTTACTTATAAATGAGGACATATTATAATGATAGATGTAAACTTTATGCTAATGTTAGTCACTTTGCAGGTCAGTTTGGAGCTGCTATGTCATGTATTGGGGTGTCACAACCTCTGCAGGCTACAGAGGAGACACTGATGGCATAGCTATGGCGGCTTTTTGACACAGAATAATGAAATGAACTGTCAATGAATCATGTAACCTTAAATTTAACATTGAGGTAAGGTACCCATCGTACCCATTGATGCTGGACTTGGGCATTCAGGAGGGTAGCATCAAGCTCCATACAACAGTTCTGTGACTGCTGAATTACTTGACAATCTAAAGTAAGACGACATGTTGTGATAGGTTTTTAACCAAAGAGCATCATCATGTTTTCCCTTGTAATGCATACTTGTTTTGTCGTTGCTCAATTTCTCTTGTAAATTATTGTCTTATGTACTAATGTATTTATGTTTGTTTATGTGTTTATTTACTGCTTATTACATAGATTACATACATTACATACAACATACATCCGTGGCCAAAGGTTTTGAGAATGACACAAATATTAATTTTCACAAAGTCTGCTGCCTCAATTTTTTATGATGTCAATTTGCATATTCTCCTGAATGTTATGAAGAGTGATCAGATGAATTGCAATTAATTGCAAAGTCCCTCTTTGCCATGAAAATTAACTTAATTGCAAAAAAACATTTCCACTGCATTTTAGTCCTGCCACAAAAGGACCTGCTGACATAATTTCAGCGATTCTCTCATTAACACAGGAGAGAGTGTTGACAGGGACAAGGCTGGAGATCACTCTGTCATCCTGAATGAGTTAGAATAGCAGACTGGATGGTTTAAAAGCAGGGTAGTGCTTGAAATCATCATTCTTCCTCTGTTAACCATGGTTACATGCAAGGAAACATGTGCAGTCAGCATTGATTTGGGCTTCACAGGCAAGGATATTACTGCTAGTAAGATTGTACCTAAATCAACTATTTATCGGATCATCAAGAACTTCAAGGAGGGAGGTTCAATTGTTGTGAAGAAGGCTTCAGGGCACCCAAGTCTAAGGGACTGACTGATAGTCTGCAAAAGGTACAGGGATTGGACTGCTGAGGACAGGGGTAAAATCATTTTCTCTGATGAATCCCCTTTCTGATTGTTTGGGGCATCTGGAAAAAAGAATGTCTGGAGAAGAAACGGTGAGTGCTACCATAAGTCCTGTGTCATGCCTACAGTAAAGCATCCTGAGACCATTCATGTGTGGGGTTGCTTCTCAGCCCGACAATTTTGCCTAAGAACACAGCCATAAATAAAGAATGGTACCAAAACATCCTATGAGTGCAACTTCTCCAAACCATCCAAGAACAGTTTGGTGATAAACAATGCCTTTTCCAGCATGATGGAGCACTGTGGCATAAGGCAAAAGTGATAACTAAGTGGCTCGGGGAAAAAAACATCAAAATTTTGAGTCCTTGGCCAGGAAACGCCCCAGACCTTAATCCCATTGAGAATTTGTGGTCAATCCTCAGGAGGTGGGTAGGCAAACAAAAACCCACAAATTCTGACAAACTCCAAGCATTGATTATGCAGGAATGGGCTGCCATCAGGCAGGATTTGTCCCAGAAGTTGATTGACAGCATGCCAGCACAAATTGCAGAGGTCTTGAAAAAGAAGGGTCAACACTGCAAATATTGACTTTTGAATAAATTTTATGTAATTGTCAATAAAAAGCCTTTGATACTTATGAAATGCTTGTTATTATACTTCACCATAGAAGTATATACCATAGACCATATACCATAGAACCATCTGACAAAAAGATCTAAGAACACTGAAGCAGCAAACTTTGTGAAAACCAATACTTGTGTCATTCTCAAACTTTTGGCCATGGCTGTACAGTTGAGGTCAAGCTTTTTGATTTCAATGAGTTCTTTGAACTGTTTTTTTTTTTTTACTGTAAAATAATGATTCTCCAATATATATCTTTAATAGTTCTGAATTTTCATGATGTAATTAATAAAAATCAAACTGACTGCAAAACAATGAATCACACTGCCTCACATTAAAACAGCTATAAAACATATTGAAACATAGCTGCTTTCTATTATATGTTGTTTTGTTGATCACATATCCATCATTCTCGATCATATCATTTCAGAACAAAGGATACAGTACACTAATGTATACCATGTTACTAGTACAGCTGTTCTTTCTGATACCCTTTGTGTATAATTGTACCAATAATTTAATCTGACCTCAGGAAAATTGTTCCTAATTGACTTTTCTAAACCTTTCTCTCGGCACTATAAATCAGAAGCCTGTGTTAGCCATGAAGAAAAGAAATGTAAATTATTGTCTTTACCATATTCATCATCCTGCTAAAATAACAGCGGGCTCTGACACATTAAAAGTCTGGCACAATAAAAGTCGGTCATAAAAACAATTTAGCCCAATAAATTGTGAGAAGTAATAAGGGTAATGCTGATGATAACGATAAGCCTGACTGTCCTTATCACTGTGCAAATTTATGGTGCTATCAAGGGTGACCTTATTGTCTGAAATGCATATAAACTATACAGTAACCCACAATGACTGCAGAGGGAAATCTATGCAGGCAAATTTGCATATATACATGCTTATATGTCAAAACAAACCAAAACAAAACTGTGACATATACAGTTGCAGTCAGAAGTTTACATAAATGGATATGAATGCCATCATGGGCATGAATGTTATGGCAACACTGGGCTTTCAGTGATTTGTTTCTTCTGTTTTCCAAAGCATAAAGATTGTACAACATACATCCTTAATAGGAAAAAAACAAGAATTTGGTGCATAAGATTTAATTTATTTTTGGCTTTCTTAAATCACCATAGGGTCAAAATTATATATACAGTGTCACAAATATACATACACCCACTTAGATTATTAATTCAGTGGTGTTGAATGTTAAAAAATGCCTTTTAACTAGCCAAAGCCAAGTCCTCTCATCTTCCTGTTAGTGATCATGACTGATTACAGCAGGTAGCTTCTCTGTGGCAGCGAAAATAAAACAAAGTTTGTTTGATAGCTCTGATTGGCTTGACCAACACATGTTACAATGGGAAAGTCAAAGGAGCTCAGTGCAAATCTGAGAAAGAGGATTGTAGATTTACACAACTCAGAAATACCTCTTGGTTCCATTTATAAACAACTGCAGATTCCATGATCTTCAGTTAAAAAAAATTGTACATACATGCAAGCTATTGGAAGAAAACATAAACTGTCATCCTCAACTGAAAGGAAATTAGTTTGAATGGTCAGGTACAAGCCAGAAACCATCAAGGCACAGGATTGCCATGGACTACAAGCTGTTAATTATAGTTAAGCAAGTTTTACATTGCCATGGACTGAGAGGTTGCTATCCAAGAAAGAAGCTCAAAACCTACACATTCAAGCTTGACTAAGTTTGCAGTTGACTACATGGACAAAGAAAAAGCTTCTGGAAGAAAGATGTTTTACAGTCAGATAAGCCAAAGTTAGAGTTTGGCCACAATGATCAGCAGTAAAGAGGAACACTGTACCAACTGTTAAGCATTGTAGTAGCATTATGCTTTGGAACTGTTTTGCTGCCAGTGGAACTGGTGCATTGCACAAAGTGGATGGAATAATGAAGAACCTCAGATTTATTTTAGCATAACCTCATACCATCAGCTAAATGGGTAAAACTTGAACATAACTAGCTGTTCCAACAGGACAATGACCCCAAACACATATCAAAGCTGGTTGTGGAATGAACACAGCAGTCTAACATTAAGCTTAAAATGCTAATGTTAGTGACCTACTGTAACTGTTTCTATTCAAGATGTTTTGATGTTGTACAGTTTTTAAAAGAGTAGTATTGTGTTATTGAATGGTACATTCCATGTTAGTTAATTCTTTTGTTGTAATGGTGCATCAGCAACAGTTATGTAGTTAACAAGCTTTGTGACTGTTGGATTCATAGACGGTGTGTAATATATACATACATACTGTAAATGGTTAGTGCATGTGAGAACTTAAATTGTATTGGCGACGTTTCCGTTCTCTCAGGTTCAATCTGACTTCCGTGGGTGAAAGCTTCTCGCTTGTTTCAGATCCGGGAATCAAGCAGACACAGACACAGCATGTAGGTGTATGCTCAAATCCAAAGTTTATTTGTGACAGACAAGTTTATATACAGTAGCTTGGGTGTGTGTATGTGGGTGTTTGCGCTTCTCTGTGTGAGGGGGCATGTCTAGCATATAGGTGGGACACGTGGGGGACAGTAAAGGAGAAACAAAGAAAAAGTAGCCTCAAACAGCTGTGGGTTAGGGAGGCAGGAGACAAATGGTCTGCTGGATATGAAATGTTCTTCCGGGGGTGTGTGAGTGCTATTCAATTCAATTTGTATAGCTCTATAACAACAGAAACTTATGAATGTATAAATATATATATAAACCTAGCTCTATAGATTTATCTATATAAATCTATAGCCCTAATGAGCAAGCCTGTGGCAACGGCGATGGCGGCTAGGAAAAACTTCCGGAGATAACTAAAGGAAGAAACCTTGAGAGGAACCAGACTCAAAAGGGAACCCATCCTCATTTGGGCCGCATTGTAATTGCAATTGCAACTAGTCATATATTAATAATAGGTTCAAATTAAATGTGTGTATGCCAGAATAAGTGTATGTTATATTAAAGTGTGTATGTCAGGATTTGTGTGTGTGTGTGTCTGTGTCTGTGTTTGAGTGTGTGTGTATGTTAATGTGTGCATGTCAGAAGTGTAAAGGTGTGAAAGTGAAGACAGAAGACAATGGGACAGACAAGTGGGCTCCGAAAGCTGGGTCCTGTGTTTGGGTCAATTGATAATTGAATGCTAACTTGGGAGACATGACACAATAAAGCAAAATTAAAGTTAGTGGCTGGAAAAATACTGATATAAAAATGTACCCTAAGAATTTTACCTAACAGTGAGTTAATCCCTGCGTAGCAGGAAGTGAAGCCAGTGTAAATACAGAGCATTCACGATAGCAGCCAAAACGGTAGCTTACTCTCATTTTGGATTGTTTTGTGCTATACAGTGCAGTACAGTCATCCAATAGCTCAAGTTGACACCTGAAACACGTCTCATCATTCAGCGTATTCAACATTAGCACCATGATACTGGGTGGACCATATTTCATTCTTAGCATAGCATCTCTCTGTTGAGTACACTTTACAATTTCTCCATGTCTTTTTGTAGTAGGTAAAAGACAACATAAAAGTTTCAGATACAGGAACATGAAGAATTTAATGTTGAGAAACTTGGATTTGGAAGAGACACAATCACCTGCTTTTTTTTCTAGAAAGTGACAGTGTGCTTCCTGAGGAAAGACCAATATGATATTAGTTTTCCATAGAAGTATGTACAATAGATTGTGATTGACTGCTTTAAAGTGCACTATAGACTAAGATGTGTTTATCATGAATGTTTACTTGAAGCAAACATGAGTACAAACACACAAAAAAACATGAAGGAGTACAGAGAATTGCTTGTCCTTACATTTCACACATACATAAATTTGCACTGCTCTATTATCGATCAGCTAATTGACTAATTGAAGTGAATGGGTCACGATAAGGAACAAGCCCTTTGCCTTTAACATGCAAACAAATGCAGCAGGAGTATAATAAAAGACAGGCAATCTCAGCAACCAGACCTGTGTGTGTGTGTGTGTGTGTTTGTGTGTGTGTGTGTGTGTGTGTGTGTGTAGCACACCTCATATCAATTAACTCATCAACCTCAGAAGCATATATACCTTGGTTTTCCATCCACTCATTACCTTGGTTTTCCATCCACTCATTGCCATATTGCCATATAGATCACTCTTCTATACTACAGAATTGTGCATTCTTAATTTCTGATTTTATGTTATTTTCTTGTGCTTGTTCTCTAACCCTGTCTCTTATTGTCAACAGGACCATTACATGCTACCTGGATTTCTGCTTGTATCTGTGCCTGCCATTTTCCCTTCAGTCACACTCACACCCTTGTCTGCATCCCTGCTCTGCCTCATTTCAACACTCACCTCCACTCTCTGGTGGCCCAGTGGTAAAGACTTTGTTCTTACACTACAGTAACTTGGGTTTGATTCCTGGTTGCGCTCCTCTCACTTTCTGCCTTTGTCTGCCAAACTCGCCTCAATCCTTTTCTGAAAACCTTTGGGTTCATCCATTCCATGTTATATTACACATTTGTGACAAATATGAAAAATAGAAGGAAGCAAGAAAGCACTGTGTTTATTGTAAATGATTGCTGTTTTTTAAGTTATATTTAGAAAATGTAGCAAATCTATCCACGCTTTTCTAAAATATATGGACAAAAGGATTGGGACACACCTCTTAATTATTGAATTCAGGTGTTTCAATCAGACCCATTCTTAAAAGTGTATAAAATCAAGCATCTAGGCATGCAGTCTCCATTTACAAACATTTGTGAAACAAATGACTAGTGACTTTAACAAGTGACTTTAAGCATGGTACTGTGATAGGATACCACCTTCGCAATAAGACGGTTTGTGAAATTTTATCCCTACTGGATATTCCACGGTCAACTGTAAGTGGTATTATTGGCAAGTAGAAGCATTTAGGAACAACAGCAACTCAACCACAAAGCAGAAGACCACGTGAAGTCACAGAGCGGGGTCAACGACTACTAAGGTCCATTTTGCATAAAGGTCGCCAACGTTCTGCTGATTCCATATCTGAAGAGTTCCAAACTTCCACTGGCATTAATGTATGCACAAAAATTGTGCGGCAGGAACTTCAAGGAATTGGTTTCCACGGCCAAGCTGCTGCAGGTAAGCCTTTCATCTCCAAGTCCAATGCCAAGCATCGGATGGAGTGGTGTAAAGCACACTGCCACTGAACTGTGGAACAGTGGAAACATGATCTATGGAGTAACAAATCATGTTTCTTTGTTTGGCAGATGGGCGAGTCTGGGTTTGGCAGTTGCCAGGAGAACGTTACCTGCCTGACTGCCTTGTGCCAGCTGTTAAGTTTGGTGGAGAAGGGATAATGACGTATGAATGTTTTTCAGGGTTTGGGTTAGGCCTCTTAATGCCAATGAAAGGCAATCTTAATGCTTCAGCATACCAAGCCATTTTGGACAACGCTATACTTCCAATTTTCTCGACAAAGTTTGGGGAAGGCCCTTTTATATTCCAGCATGACTGTGCACAATGCAAGGCCCATAAAAACATGGTTGGATGAGTACGGTGTGGAAGAACTTAACTGGCCCGCACAGAGCCCTGACCTCAACCCCATAGAACACCTTTGGGATGAACTGGAACAGAGATGTATCAGGAACAATGTCTTGTCCAACATCAGTGCCTGACCTCATAAAGGCTCTACAGAATTAATGGGCACAAGTTCCCACAGAAACAATCCAAAATCTTGTGGAAACCCTTCCAAGAACAGTGGAAGTTGTTATAGCTGCAAAGGGGGGACCAACTCCATGTTAAAGTCTATGTATTTGAAAGCAATGTCAATGTTAAAGTCCCTGTTGGTGTATTTAGGTATATTACCTCTTCGTGTGCCAGCATCAACCCCAAGAAACCTAGTTATGTGTGCACTACATGCACATGATTTCTTTTTTTTATTCCATATAGTGCATATTAACTTTTCCTTAAAAAGAAGCCCTGGGTCAAGGGATCAATGAAGTATTACCATCGTAGCTCTTCAATACGGAAAGAATAACTCAGCAAAGAAATAACAGGAGCACCACAGATTTTTAAAGAATCTTAAAGATATTTTTTAAGATTACAGGGATAAAGAGGAGGTAAATGGCTGTTAATAAACTTAATGTAAAAGATGTCAGAAAAGAGTTAAACAAGAGGCAAAGTGAGAGAAAGAAAAGAAAGAGTGAGGACAAAAAGTCAGCTCTCAGCATGGATAGGTTTAACACATTACAGTTAGTGAGACAGTTAAATTAAACTTCCTGTGAGATAGAAATGAAAATAGTGTTATGGAAAAAGTTTATATCAGCATTATCTACTTATTGCAAGAAAAAACAGTCTGACTTCCCTCATTCTGCCTAGCTAGCTTAATTCCATATCATGCTAGAGAAGTGAGCCTTACCTAATTTTTTCTCAGATGTGATCACAATATCCTTTTAGTTATAGTTATTTAGGCCCAATCTCATAAGATGATCTCAACAACACTGAGTGATCTGATAAGTGAACATGCACCCACATATATAAAACTGTAAATGTGTGAAATAATTTCCTGCTCTTAAAGCTGGTGTTAAGCAGATTATCCAGATAAAGCACTCAGGCTTTAATTCCCACAATGTGATAGTGATTTGCTAAAATGATCAAAGATTTTATTTTATTTAATTTCTTGCAAAGAAACTCATTTGCAGATTATTGGTCAATTAAATAATGTGCTTGCTTGCAGCAATGTAAATTATATTGTACATGAGCAAGTGTGGAAACTACCCAGTGGGCAAAAAAGTCCATTCAAAACCAAATCAACATAAGATCAAAGATTTTATTTTATTTTTTTGCAATGAAACACATTTGCAGATTATTGGCCAATTAAATAATGTTCTTGTTTGCAGCAATGCCAATCATACTGTACATCAACAGAAAGTCACCTTTTTTTGGAACATGTACATGAGATTCACTGTGTAAAAAGGGCAAAAAACATTACTAACAGACACTACTCACCCTGGACATAACTTGTTTAAGCTCCTCCCATCAGGTAGTCGTTTCAGACTAATCCGCACACATATAAACAGACTGAAAAATATATTTTTCCCAACTGCCATAAAACTGTTGAACACTGATATCTCCTTAGCTTGAGATAAGCTGTCACTGACAATAAACTACAATGGTAATGTGCAATAACTGTTTACTATTATGTGCAATCATTGTTTACCATTATGTGCAATATCTCTCAATGCTGTTAATTTTGTATTTATCTACACCAAATCAACATAAGATCAAAGATTTTATTTTATTTTATTTTTTTGCAAGGAAACACATTTGCAGATTATTGGCCAATTAAATAATGTGCTTGTTTTTAAATGCACCTCTGGGGTTGTCACAAAAGTAACTTCATTGTGTCACACAAACTTGAAGTCAATTCAACATCAATCATTCATATCAACTGATCATCAACTTAAAGTCAAAAATGAAAGTTTTCATTGATGTCAATGTACGACATTGAAACAACATTGTGGGTTGACATCAATATATAAAGTCAGTGTACAACATTGAATCAACATCACGGTGTGACATCAATGCAATATTAATGATGGCATCAGGATGGCATATCTTTTTGATGTTAAATCAATACTGCAGATATTCTCTTGATGTTTGAAAACCTAATTAAGAAACACCAATTTTCTTTCAAATTTTATTAAATGTAATGCAAAAAGAACTTTTTCATACATCACATATTGGTGCTCCAAAATATTTCTGTATGTCTCAACATATATAACAAGTATTTCCTTGAAATTTTTCAATCTCTCATCTTGCTACATACATGTAACCATTTCTGCAAAAAAAAAATTGGAATTTTTAACAAGTGACAAGCATTTTCATAGTCTTTAAGCATTATACAATAAATAATAAAATGGTACCTACTACAACCTTAGTGTTTACAAACATTTATGTATCTGGTTTAATTTCCAGAGACATTAACATCATCATTTATACCTTGATAATTATAAAACAAATGGTATAACACTAGAATTGAGTGAATACAAGTGTAAATCTGAATACAGATGCTATCAAAATAGAATATTTTTGCTTCTTCCTTGCTTATAGATACAAAAGTAAAATCATACAATTATGTATGATTAAACATTACACAGTA
This sequence comes from Parauchenoglanis punctatus, assembly GCA_030068025.1. Taxonomy (NCBI): domain Eukaryota; kingdom Metazoa; phylum Chordata; class Actinopteri; order Siluriformes; family Auchenoglanididae; genus Parauchenoglanis; species Parauchenoglanis punctatus. The sequence continues at coordinate 17,006 of JAQQZU010062510.1, forward strand.
ACCTCTATATGGAATTTAAATAAGTACAATTAGACATATGTAAGATGGCAAAGCACTGACAAATAATGAAACTTTACAAAATGTAAAGGACTGTCCAAAATTAAGAAATAACCAAAGATTATTTGAATCTAAGCTGTTTCTGACTAAAATTCCTGCAAATTAAACATTATTGTATTATAATAAGCAAAATGTTTCAATGTGGCAAAACTTATATCACCTTTGTATGACTATCACTCTGAGTATGCACCATGCATATCAGGTAAGGACCATGCTACCCTATTAACTATCAAATATTACTATGAAATATAAAGTTTTTACAAACACTTTGGAATTAATTCCATAGACAGGATTCTCAATCAGAGCATGTGCTTTGGTGCTTTCTGTGTGACACTTGAATCCAAGATGGCAGCACAGCATTAGCACGCAGCGGCCACTCCGGATCCGAAATGGTGCTATTTTGTGCTATTTTGTTTCTTGGCACAACTCTGATGGCATATGGACACCAAAACAAATGTTGTTCATGTCTACCCACAACAAACATTGCTGGACATTAAGGAACATTCAAAAACTGACCTGCAGGATGACCTATTGGAGAAGCTAAGCGTCCTCGGGTTGTTGGGAAAACCAGGCCTCCAGTCCTTGGCGTCGCCTGATGCCAGCGGTCAGGGAAGGGTTCGCCGTAAGCGGAGTGCGAGGAAGCAGAAGCGCGGCAAGCAGGCGGGGGTCCATGCTAGGCTAAGAGCTAGTCCTAGCCAGCCAGCTCTTCTGTCTATTCTGCTTTCCAATGTCTGCTCCCTGGACAATAAATTGCAATCCATCTGACTTCAGCAGACTACCCAGCGTGAATTTAGAGATTGCTGCATCTTTGTTTTCACAGAGACATGGCTTAGTGACAGAGTTCCAGACACTGTGTTTCAGGCTAACAGGAAAACGGCTCTGTGCAGTAAGACTCGCGGTGGTGGCTTGTGTTTACATCAACACGAAATGGTGCAAGAACTCTGTGCTAGTTTCTAGTTACTGCTCATTGCTTGTGGAGTTTGTGACTGTTAGATGCAGACCATTTTATTTACCTTGGGAATTCACCACCGTGCTCATTGTCGGAGTGTACATTCCAATAGCACTAGTACTAAAGATGCGCTCTGGGCTATTAGTGAGTTAATCTCAAGTTACTGTTCCCGAGATTCTATCAGCATGTGGACTTTGCAACGAGAGGGGTTTCACTGACATCTTCAACATCTCCCTGAGCACTGCTGTTGTCCCGAAGTGCTTCAAAGCCAGCACCATCATTCCCATGCCAAATTAGTCTTCACTGTCCTGCCTCAATGTCTATTGTCCCATTGCACTTACACCCATCACAATGATGTGCTTTGAGAGGCTCCTCATGAGGCACATTAAGATCATGCTGCCTCCCTCAATGGACCCCCTGCAGTTCGCCTATTGCCCCACCCGGTCCAAAGATGATGCCATTGCCACCAGCTTACATCTGGCCCTCACACATCTGGACAACAAGGCAAGGCAAGGCAAGGCAAATTTATTTATAGAGCACATTAACATACACATGGGTCATTCAATGTGCTTTACAGAAACAAGAAAAATATATTAAAAATAGAGATAGAAAAAGTAATGAG
>JAQQZU010062626.1:0-18620 GCA_030068025.1 Parauchenoglanis punctatus
CACGGGAATCCAAGGCTTGGCAATAGCGTGACGTTGTGAAACTAATGCTTCGCGAAATACGAAGCGCAAACGAGAGTTCTTATAAACGCAGCTGATTGTCTCTTGATCCGAAACACCGGCATGCACTTGCTGGTCACATGACCTGGCTGGGAGAGCGCGCGCACGTGAACTGTAGTCCAATGTAGTTTGCGCCATAATACGGAAGTGACGCTTCCGCGCTATGCACGACAGAGACAATGAGAGCCTAGCGCGCGCAACTGAGTTTGTGATGCCGGCCGTGTTAGCGGAGAGGGGCAGAGTCGTGACACCCTCTGTATTATCAGGCACCTCTCTACTGGTGCCACCACATGAAGGATGCCAATGCAAAGATCAGTATCTGACATTTCAGTTCAGTTCCATTTAAGTTAAATGTGGTCCACAGAGCAGGGGCACAGATATTGGTGGCTGACTATCTGTCAGCTGCAGGCCAGATAGCTCCCTGGCCTGAGTCGGGTGGTGGGGATATGCTGCAGTGGGGGCATGGTCAAGTGTCTAGATGGAGAGGAAGTAGGTCTAACTGGCAGGTAATGCATGATGATTCTCACCTGTCACTTATTACTGGCAGTATATTTATGTGTGTCATTTGTTTGCTTGCAGGGAGAAACCTGTAACATGAAATAGAGAGACAAGAACCAGCACAGAGCTGTGTATGTTTGTCTGTGTGTTTATGTTGTGCATGCCTCAGAGTGGGACCACAAAATATTAAAGCCGCTGAAAAGCGCAAGTTAAAAGTGAAAGTGAATAAATGTCAGTTGTTATCTTGCCTGTGTATGCTTCTTCAGTCTCCCAAACTCCTGAAATGTCACAGCTGCTAAGAATCAATTAATCCCTAAGAGTTTATATAGTTCATGAAGTGTGTGTGACAAACGTGGTGCCCTGATCAGTCAGAATTTCTTTTGGGTTTTTGACCTGGGAAGACTGCCTCCACAACACTGTTGTTGCAAGGTATCATGTTGCACAATCCACCAGGACAGACATAAATTAATGCCCTCCATTCCAATGGCCCAACAAGGTCCATACTAATTCTTTTGAAGGGGACTTTGATTAATGCATGGAGGTGCAATGGTGCTATTGGAGTGGTTTTTGAGTGACAGTTGTGACATGCTTCACACCACAGGCAAACATTGCCGTGAATACCTGACCAATAGACACAGGCCATAAGACAATTCAGTGTTTTGTCCTGACCTAAATGCTTTGCCATAGGATTATGATGAGCCACTTGGAATAACATTTCCTGAAAGCTCTTTGGGCAAAGTAACTAGGCAAAGGAGTGCACAGCATTGCACTGAAGCTGCTGACCAATACTTTGACTTGGTTGAAAGCGTGCATTAGGGTTTTGTCTTGTTTCTGCTCCAAAGGGAAATCTCTGAGAGGAATTCCCCTTAAGGGTGAGGGGGAAAGGTCCTCCCCACCCTCCGTCTATTCCTGATGCAGAGCCGACATCACTGGCCCAGGTTACACCTCCTCAGCCAACACTGCGTACATCCCAACCTGTGCTAAACTGCTGCAAGACCAATCCACACACATTCTGATCAACAATGTCTGACATGCCAGCCAATTTGTTCCTAAAATTAGTGGATGGGTGAGACAAGTCTAAACGCCACCTCTAATTTTATGGTTTTGTTCCAGGAATTGAATAGTGACAGCAACTGATGGACATTCCTAGACATCCCCATGCACACACCTCACCTTCACCCAGCATGCTGTACCCAATGTCTCACCTTGAACCATTGGTGAATCGAGGTTTGGTTACAGCCCAAATTTACCAATGCATGGTATGCCACCTGTTAATTCTCTCTGGTATGCGATACATCCCAGCTCAAATGGGTGAGGCTGTGGCACATCAGGAACCCAAACCTACACTTCCACCTCCATCACCTGGCATTTATCCTGGAAATGTTGCGTTCCCGGCAATGCTGGCACACAGGCCCAGGCCTTACTCCCACACCTATGACCATTGAGTGACCAACCTGTGGGGAGGATGAGGCAAAAACAGGAAGAAAACAGGGAAAAGCAAGAGAGAGAGGGAGAAGGGGTTGGGCTCACCTGCCCCCAAATACACCTCCTAGTGATACTCAGCCTGCTGGACTGCCTCTTCTAGGGATTCCTAATGGTGGCACTGGATGCATTTCATCATCCCCTCTAATAGCCAGATGACTAACTGCTCTAGCACCACTAGGTCGACAATGTCTTCAGCACCAAGTGTCTCTGCCAGCAGCCACCTTCAACAGATGTCTCAGAGCTGGACAAATGTGAAAGGATGGTCATGCTGTGTATCAGCAAGTCGAAGCACTAATGGGTTCAGGGGTGTAGCTATTTCAAGCCCAGGTACCTGACTGGAAGCTGTTAGGCCATGAACTGGGCTTCCCTCAACAGTAGGCACAGTTAGTCTGGACAGCACCATGCTTCTGTAGCTTTATCAAAGAGCTCAACAAATGCTTCCAGGACATCCTGCAGTCCAGTCTTGGAAAGCTTGATGTGGGGCATGGCCACCTGCACAACACATTTACTAATTTGATTACTAATTTACTATTTTACTATTTTCTATTTTAATATGGATTTACTAATTATACAGTATCTCCTCTTTAAAGAATATTGAGAGTAGTAGCTATGCAGGCATTATAGTCTATAAATGTGCTTGGTGTAGCACCCTGCCACTCTAGCTGGCTGTAGGTTCACAGTTGGTTGCTGGTTGGTGGTACCACTACCATACATAGATAGACTTACAAAGTGTGATGAAGCTAGCCTGGATAATGTCTGACCTAACTGGGGAAACTGACTCAGTGCCCATTATAACATCATTCTCCTCATGTCTTCTGACCTCCACTTTTGAGAACCTCAGTGGTCACAAGAATTTGGTAACACAATACTCTGTCACATCTGACATGTTGAGTCAATGTCATTATATAACTGTTTATCACAAATTACTTTAATATTATAGAAAATGGATAATTAGTTTTTCTCACAATGGATTGAACTAATTATTGACTAATAGTAATAAAAATAACTAATAATTAAAAATAATTAAAACCAATAATATCACAAATATCACAACAACAACAACAACAACAACAATAATAATAATAATAATAATAATAATAATAATAATAATAATAGTGTATTATTATTATTATTATTATTATTACTGTTGTTATTATTACTTTCATGCTGGAAGATCCAAGCATGACCCAGCACTTTTCTTGAGGCTTGAAATAATCAGAGGTTGAAGGTTGTTTCCTGATTCAATAATAATAATTATTATTATTAGTAGTAGTAGTATTAGTAGTAGTAGTAGTAGTAGTAGTAGTAGTAGTACCAACATAATACTTTTTTTGAGTAACCACCCCAACACTGGATATGAGCATGCTGAGACATGAACACTATTACAAACCTGTTTATGTCAATGTGCATGCTTGTCTGCCCATACTTATTTTGAAGAAGCTGACAGGTTTTGTGAGGCCCAGGATCTCTGGTGGCAGGGGATACGTGTGACCAGGTGATCAGCAAATTAATGCCTCTGCCAGTTCCTCAATGACAATGGTCTCACTTGGCCATTGATTTTATGACTGACCACCTATTTCCCAAGAAAACACAGTTTTAACGGTCATCACTGACTGCTTCTCCATTCCCCGCACCTTGTTCTAACAAAATTGCCTTTGCCCTGTGCAAGAACAGAAAAAATTATCCAGCTTGTGTTCAGATACTTTAGTACACTGGAGAATATAGTCAGAGACAGGTGTATACAATTCATGTCCAGAATTTGGTCCCAGAAAATTAGGAGTCATGGACTGTCACACCTCAGCATACCAACCACAATCCAATGGCTCAGGCTGAATTGGCCAACCAATTGTACTGGAGGACTGGTCTCAGTTTCTCCACTGGCCTGAATACACCCAAAACTCTCAGCACCACTGTACCACCCAGCTAACCCTATTCCAGTGTGTACTTGGATACCAACAGCCTTTTTCCCCTAGTATGTAACAAGAAGTAACTCACCTAACTTCAAGTGAACAGTTCTCGGAGCACACCCAGACTCGAATGAGCAGCTCAAACATGCAAGTAATTCACTAACTGATGCTGGAGAGAAACCCCAATTTATGAACCTGGAGATGTATGTGGCGATCAACCTGAGACCTCTGTGTTAATCAAGGCTGCAGAAAGCTCACTCACTGCTACATGGGCTCCTACAATATATTACAATGGATTAATGAGGCAAACTTATAAACTGGAATTGCCCATCACTGCTATGTTGTCCCATTATTCCATGTGTCATGACTAAAACCAGTCATGCCAGGTCCACTATTGGCCAATGTCCTGCCCACCACACTCCCAACACCCCTTGACAGTGATCCCCAACTCAAGTCATGTGAGATGAGCATGATCACCTAATGGGAAATGTCCTGATAAACCCACCTAGTTACCCCAAACACAGTGAGTATAAGTATGTTTATTTAACCAACAGGACATTGAGGTTTGAAGTCATGGAATATGAGGGCTGCTTAGTATTTTTATTTTAAGCTAAGGGAAATGTGGTGTCATATTTTACTTTTAAAGCCTAATTTAGATATAGTTATGTCAGTATAATGCAATATACATACTGTTTTTGCTTTTATTTGCATAGATTTCAGAGTTGCACAAATTATGTCACTGTCATACCTACTCCTGCCCAGTATACACACACCATAGATTCAATTTCCCAGGAACACTCACACCATGCTGACACAGCCACACCCAAAAACACAAACACAACAACTCCCATGAACACACATACCCACTCATGAGAACTGGCTCTTCAGATTTCTGATTGGAGGCACTTGCATCCAGTTAATGACCATGCCCTAGACTCTGGCTATTTATGCACACACGCTCACACCTGCACTTTGTGAAGCAATAGTTTGCCACTGTGTTTTATATTTGCCAAGCCGTAGTTATACTCGTGACTGTTTTGCTGGTTATTGACTGTCATTCTGTTCCTGTTTATTGTCTTTGCACTCTGCCTTTGATAAGTGGTTTTCTCATTGACCGATTTGTGCCTGTCCCTGACTGAACTCTGCCTGCCGATTCTGTACCTCTGCTAGTGTTTAATAAATGTATTTGCAATTGCATGCCTGTTTCTTGACAGTTACTGTTGTGTTATCTGAAATGTAATGTTATGTTAACATCCGGACACTAGGTGTCACTGGTGACTTGGAGGTGGAGAAAGAGAAGAAGAAAAAGAAGTAACGTGCTGAGAAGCTGCACGTTGTTTCCGCTGTGTTTTCTTGATTAAAACTAATGCAAAATACAACAGTTACTAATATGTTGCATGTGATATATTGGCAATTTATTCTGCTGGCCAGCATATACACATGCTGCAGTGAGAGATGGCTACCAATAGGTAACTTTGTGATTAGTGGTGGTGGAAGGTTCCTGATGGTGACCACTTCAGTATGCCTCATGGACCAGGTTTGTGATGATTCTCTTGAGAATAAGAGAAAGTAAAGTGTGGGTATGGGATTCCGTATATGAGAGATTTATATAATATTCTATGTTTTGAAGGAGTTTGGTATGAGGATTTATGTGTTATTGATTACTGGGGTTTTGATAGGCAGCTTGTTTTTATTTTTTCTTGTTTACTATCCCCTTTCCATTATGCAAGTTATAATCTCAGTAAGTGGCATAGAAACATATTTATTAAGCCATGGTTAGATGTGTGTGAAGATAGTGTCCTGGAATGTAAACAGACTATAAAATCAAATAAAAAAAATAAGTGCTTATCGTACATCAAACCCCCATAGCCTTCATACAAGAGACTAATTTGATCTATTTAGAGCCTGCTAAATTGAAAAGAGACTGGGTTGGTCAGATATGCCATAGTTTGTATTCAATAAAATCATGGAGTGGCTTTTTTTGGTGCAAAAGAAAAAAGAATTAGAAAAAGAAGCTGAATTTTCTAATTTAAAAAAATGATGAAAAGTAAGAGTGATATGTTTGGAAGCCAAAATTAATGGAATAATTTTTTGCAATATATATGGTCCAAATACAGAAGATCCAGGTTTCTTTCATAAAGTGCATAAATTAGTGGGGACCATAGATGATGGGCATACAATTATAGCTGGAGATTTTAATCAAGTTTTAAATGGGACTCTGGATAAAACCACACCTTCTAATAATGTACCAAAAGACAGAATGGCAATTAGACTACTGCTGGAAGATCTTGGATGAACAGATATATAGAGGCTTGCTAGCCTGAGAGACAGACAGAGAGAGAGAAAGAGAGAGAGAGAATATACTCCACTAGATAGATCATTTTTGATCAGCAAAGATCTGGTAGAAACCTGGAGCATACAGAGTAAAGAAAAATAGAAGGAGGTTGAATATAATTTTGTTTCATGATGGTTTAGCAGTGGAGGAGCTTGAAAGATTTTTTTTTCCTGGTGAACATTGGGTCACCAGATAAAGTTGGGACAGTCTGGGAGGCCTCTAAAGGCTATATAAGGGGGGAAATATCCAATTCCTGTGGAAAAAAAAGAGGCAGATACAAAGAGTAAAGAATCTTGAATTACAACTTAAAGAATTGGAGAAAACATTGTCTGAGAAATATACTGTCCTATTTTTTAAAGATATATGTGATTTGAAATTCAGGCTATAATGTAAATACTATGAGAATGGAGAAAAATCAGTTGGCTAACTATTGTCTAGACAACTATGTCAAAAGGAGAATAGTAATTCCGCACTGGGAATTGGTGACAAATGCAATGAATATTACCAAGGTAGAGAATTTTTAAAACCAACTTTATGAATCTGAGGTTAACCCAGAGATAAGTGACTCTTAGACATTCTTCTCAAAGATTAACTTGCTGATCAGAGGGATTATCTGGACAGTCCCAGAATAGTAGGGGAAGTAAAAAATGTTATTTAATCAATGAAGGCTGGAAATTCACTTTGTTTAGATGGTTTTCCTACGCTATATGGACAAAAGTATTGGGACACCTGACCATTACACCAACAGGGACTTTAATGACATTGCATTCAAATACATAGACTTTAATATGGAGTTGGTCCCCCTTTGCAGCTATAACAGCTTCCACTCTTCTTGGAAGGCTTTCCACAAGATTTTGGAGTGTTTCTGTGGGAATGCATGCCAATTCATTCTGTAGAGCATTTATGAGGTCATGCATTGATGTTGGACAAGAAGGCCTGGCTCACAATCTCTGTTCCAGTTCATCCCAAAGGTGGGGTTGAAGTCAGAACTCTGTACGGGACAGTCAAGTTCTTCCACACCGAACTCATTCAACCATGTCTTTATGGACCTTGCTTTATGCACTGGAGCACAGTCATGCTGGAATAGAAAAGGGCCTTCCCCAAATTGTATCAACAAAGTTGGAAGCATAGCGTTGTCCAAAATGGCTTGGTATGCTGAATATTTAATATTAAGTTTGCACTTCACTGGAAGTAAGGGGCCTAGCCCAAACCCTGAAAAACAGCCCCACATCATTATCCCTCCACCAAACTTCACAGTTGGCACTATGCAAACAGGCAAGTAATGTTCTCCCAGCATCCGCCAGATGATATTCTTTTACTTATTAAAAACCCTTTTTAAGAACCCTTTATTAAGAACAGGGTATGTTACAACATAATCCTGATGGGAGACACAACCAACAGTGGATGAGAACAACAGAGATAAAATCCTATGGGACTTCAAGTTCCAAAAAGATAAGCAGTTCCTGGCCAACTAACCAGACATAGTGATGGTTGATAAGGTGCAGAAAATAGCAGTACTGATAGATGTGGTAATCCCAGCTGACAGTAACATCAGGAAAAAGGAACATGAGAAGATTAAGAAATACCAAGGCCTGAAGGAACAACTGGAAACAACAGATGTCGAAGGTGAAGTCCAAAGTGGTCACAATGGTAATAGGAGCAATAGGGGCTATGACTCCCAGACTTGGAGAGTTGCTCCAAGTTATTCCAGATATTCCAGGTGTATATACAACAACTGAGGTCTCTGTCCAGAAAAGTGCAGTTCTAGGAAGAGCTAAGATACTGTGCAGAACCCTCAAACTCACAGGCATCACGTTGGCATGTTTAAAGTGCTTGATAATCAGGTAATCATTAAGCACATAAGAGGTTCACTGACCAAGCAGCAGTTAAAAAGCATTAAATGTAATATGGTCTGACACTGGAACAGAACAACAGGCAATGAACTATAATCATGCATGATCAGAACACATGATTTTGTATTCACAAACCAAGTGTTAAACAACTATGGTATAAGCTTAAATTGTACCATAGTTTTTTGCCAAGACTTGGATTGTGGTATGGGGTCTTACACATTTTCCTCTCCTGTGAATACAAACCAAGGATTTGTATGATGTTAAGAGTAGAGGAATATGTTTAAGATCCCATACATCCACTGTGCAATATCCATTGTAATGCAATCCTCAGACAAGATGTTGTCAGTCTCTGCAAAAAAACAGGTATGAGATACAGGTACGTGGTAGAAGTGTAAGAAGATCTCCAGTTTTCTTTGGTCAGTGCTTCTCACGTACCATAGCAGGTGGTTAAGCGCTGACTGCTCTTTTGGATTTAATTCACTTGAAGGCTTTGTCATCTGGGCCATGTCCCTGTTAGTTGGCCTCTTAGATTCATAATAGTTCGATTCTGTTGCCATTGGTTATTAGTGTTGGCACAACACTGTGAATACTGGAGTAGAATTGGTTGATTATGAACTTTGACCTTTGAAAAGAGCTGTATGTGCCATTGTTAAAATGGTAGCCTATAAGTTATCTTTAGAAGGCAGACAGTGTGAGCCCATTCTTGAGAAGAGGTTGAGTATATCCTCCCCATCTGTTTCATCCATGTTGGCCTTCAGCACTTGAATCTTGAAATTAATCAGTAATGGCAATAGCTTTGTAGCACTATTACTATTATTAGTACATTGTTAGTAGCATTGTTATTAGTTTTATAACAATTATACCTGCATACTGTAGAGGTCATGTGGATTTATAGTAGTCTTGGTCATTGTCAAGAGCGCCGAACTGTACTTCCATATCTTTAAGGAATTCATGGATTGCAAGGGCAAGAGGGACATCCAACTTGTCATCTTACAATAGAACTACATCCGACTCATCATCTAACAGGACTGTATCTTGATTTGACGTACATCTTAAACAATCATCTTCAGAGCCATTCTTGCTCATGGATTGATAAGTATGATTGCCAATATCAGTAGATGGTGAATGCAACACCTCTGTGTTACCCATCTCAGAAGGGGCTGGTCTTGATTGCCTGATTGGATCTCCTGTCTGTTGGTAATTAAAAATATATATTATGATCTAACATTGTTCATGCATAATCATAATAATCTCAGTCAACATGTCATCACATACATATGGTAAAAACACCTTACACCTGAGCAGATGTTTTGTACATTTATATGTTGGTACTGTGACAACATACATGTCAAATGATAAATGAATAATAAAATAGAACATATGAAATTGATTTAAATGAACAAAACCCTTAGATTTTCATAAAAAGGAGTAACAAATTTTTGTCATGTTAAATGTCATGTCTGTGCCTGCTCACTCTGCAATGAACTCTGGTTCCCATGAGTGCTTTGGGGCATGACATCACGGCGGCCACTCTCTCATGCTCCAATTCCAGAATTGGAAGTACCTGCTTAGATACATCGTCGTTAAGGTCTCTGTTGTCTGTTTGCTTTAGTTATTTGAAAAACAATAGTCTACCTTTTATTTTCAGTTCTTTCTTATCTAGTTTCAGCTCATAGTGTATATGCAGGTTTTGTTGTTATTTATGCCAGTGACTCTGTTTGCAGATTGTATATTGGATGCCTGTGTTGGGGTTTTCTGCTTTAAGGTTGAAGTAAAGTTTGTCTAAATCCCATACCTGCACTTGTATCTCCTTCTTTGCACCCACCAGCATGACATTAAACCTATAGACCTATTATCATGCAATAATGGGTCTGTGGTAGCTCAGTGGTTAAGCCATTGGACTGGTGAACAGGAGGTCATGAGTTCAAATCCCAGCACCGCCACTGCTGGGCTCTTGAGCAAGGCCTTCACTGCTGTATAAAATAAGATGTATGTAATGTAATGTATGTCACTCTGGATAAGGACATCTGCCAAATGACATAAATGTAAATAACACATAATAATGCTGGAATATGAAAACGTCACCAACAGTAATAAATCCCTGATGGTCTAGCGGCTAGGATTCAGCTCCCACTGCTGTGGCCCAGGTTCAATTCCCAGGCACACTCTAGTGTATTTCTGAGTACTGGTCCCAAGCCTGGGTAAATTTGCATATTTTCATGAGCCAATAACTGTGTGCACATTCAGCCTGTGCAGCCTGTGTCCACAACAATATATTTTAAATATGTACAACAAGACAAGGACAAGTTACCTCAATTGGCCTCTAATCTATTGGCAAAACTTCATCATATTTTGGCTGGGAGCATATGTAAATGCAAAACATTTGCAACTTTGTTTGCTGATACAGCTGTTCCGCCATGGTGTCAAGGTGTACTGTATAGTAACTAAAATCACACATATCAAAGATAAAGTCCTCCTTTTCTCCTTTTGTTGATGTCCATTTGGGAAAAACAAACCCATGACCATCTCCAGCAGTACAGCCATGGTAATTGTCTTCTGGGTGGACAGATGCCATGCACAAACTCCATTGCTGGCTCTGACCTGGTGCTGATTGCCATTTTCAAAAATACTGGGTGTTTTTGTCAGCATGTCTGCTACCAGCACGAGGGCCTGCTGTGTCACTTGTGGCAGAAAGACTTTTCCCCCCTAATCTTTCTTGAACTCTCTGAATGAAAGCAAAGTTCTCTTCTGACCTTAATGCTACTTTGTTTGTTACACATTGCTGCTGACAAAATGCTTTGACTTCATCAGTCCTAACATTTATGATGTTGACATCAATCTACAAAAGGCAGGACAATTGCAAAAACCAATTGAAAAACACATTAACATAGGCTATGTTAAAAATCTAGCAAAATAAATAAAAAACAAAGTAGCCCAATTCCTAGGAGGAGAATGCCCAGGAGACTTCCCAGCTGTTGTTGGGAGTGCATACAGGCACATGGGGGCCATACACACTACTGAGTCACATTATGAATTGCTGTGATGAAATTCATGCACATTGGATCAGCCTGGGAGCCTTTCTATTTTTTACTTTGATTTTCATAGTGATTTAGAAACCAGCCATCAATGGGTTGGTAATTTTGGTTGCCACTGACCATGATTACATCTTTTTCTCAACAAATTACATAATCTACATCAGTAAAAACTGGCATGTTTTGTTCATCAAGTTCCAATGTGTGATTTAAGTCTTCCCTTAATTTCTTTGTGCAGTGTAGTTGCACAAATTTCCTGGTATTTTCTGATATTACCCTTAGAGAGAATTGAGCATTCCTGGGTTGGGACAAAGTGAACAAAGTGGGGTTCTTCCATTCAGTCAAACAAATTAAATGACAGTCTGGAACTGTTCTTGAAAGAACATGTCTAGACATTATGTCTGGAAGAATTCACAATGTTATATCTTTAGGTTCATGACTGAAGAAAGAATATTGTGTAAATTTCTCCATGTCTCCATGCAAAATCTTGTTCTAAAAGGTTGCTGAGCAAGAATGGAAAGTCTTGGGAAGGTAACAGCATGTTTCTGTTTAAGTGAAAATTAAGTGAAAGAGATTGTCTCTTATGCTCACATGTGTAACATGTAAGTGTAATGTAGCTTTACAAAAAGTTTACCTGGAATTACTAGGCTTAAACTTAGTTAGGATTATAACCATGAACAATAATAATCTAAATGTTCATTAATATCCCACCTCATTATCCACTCATTGCCAGATCGCTGCTTCAGCTAGTGTGGTAGATCACTTTTCTAAGCCACTTGTGTGAATTCTAAGTTTGTTTTCACATTGTCATTTGCCTGTGTTAACCCTGTCTCTCTGTGTTAACAGGAGCATTGCATGCCACCTGCATTCCAGTTCATCTTCCTGCTTGCCATTTTCCTCCAGTCATGCTCACACCCCTGTTTGCATCTCTGCTCTGCCTCGTCCCACCATCCGCCTACACCCCCTGCTAGCTCAGTGGTTAAACACTCCAGTTCACACTATCTCCGTGTCCTGTGTTTGGGTTCACTCATTCTTTACTACAGAACGATCTGGCCACCATGGACCCAGCATACACAAATACCATCCAACAAACCCTCACCAGCCAGGGTTCCCTACTGGGACAGCATTACCAACTCTTTCCGGAGGTCATGGAGATCCTCAGTTCCCTCTCTGCTTATAACACATAGATGACTGTGTCTCTTCATACATCACACACACCTGGAACCCAGAAAAGCCAGCCTAGACAAGCTGTAGTGGTAATCCCTCAAGCTTCACACACACCCCCATCCAGAGTGCCAGGAACTCCTCCTTCAGGGCTCCCTGCTAGTCAACCTACCTCCCTCCCAGTCAAACTACTCCACAAATAATTCTAAAGTTGGCCACCTGGTCGGACAATCAACTCGAGGAGCACAGTAGAGCGAGAGCATGCTACCTACCAACCTTGCCCACTCCTTAGCTCTCTCTTCCATCTAGCATCTGAACAAGCATCTCTTTTCCTTCTGCTCCCTGAGGAGTGCCCAGCAATACAGCTCCAGCTGCCCTGGAAGAGGAACTCATGCAGCTGGGGCAGGCCCAACTTTCTCCCACAAAACACCCCCTCCCCCCCCCAAACTGTTCCCTTTGAATATCATGAACTGGGACAGGTTTTCAGTGAGGAATAGGCCCTTTCCCTGCCTCCTCATCACTTATAATTGTGCTATTGACCTTTCCAGAGCTTCCCTGCCTTCCAGTTGCCTGTACAGGTACATCCTGTCTTGAGAGGGAAGCTATGGAGAAATATATCAATTATTTCCTCGCTACTATAATCATTTCACCCTAATCTTTCCCTGTCAGTCCAGATTTCTTCTTTGTGGCTAAAAAAACAGTTCTCTGCTCCCATGCAATGATTTCTGAGGTCTGAATAACATCGTCAAGAATAAGTACCCCCTGCCCTTAATCAACTTAGCAATTGAACCTCTTTATGGAGCTACTTTATTCATGAAGCTGGACCTTAGAAATGCAGCTTCAAGAAAATCATCTTGTCAGAATACAGAAAGCAGACAATGACCCAAGCAATGCTCCCCTGGTATTCCAGGCCCTAGTTAATGTTTTTTCCAGGTTAATCATGTACTTGGAGACTTCCTCAAACATTTTGTCTTTGTCCACCAGATTCTTCAGCAGCTACTGGAGATTACATTTGTCAGAGCAAAAGATGTGTGAATTAAACTTTAGCTCTGTAAGTTTCCTAGGGTACCTCTTAGAAAGCAGGCAAATAAGACCTGATCCTGAAAAGACCCAGGCAGTGGCTGAGTGACCTAAATTCACTTCCCTTAAACAGCTCCAGTGGTTCCTGGGCTTTACTAATTTTTACTGCCTTTTATCAGAGACTATAGCCGGGTTGCAGCACCCTTTACCAAACTCACCTCTCCTCCCACATAACCAGATAACAAACTCTGTAGACAACAATATAATTATTTCAGATCAGCCATTAGAATGTTTTACCCTAGGCTATGTACCCTATTGGCTATGTACCTGTTTAAATCCTTTAAACTAGCAAATTATCAAGCCCCTGATTAAAAAACCTGATCTTGGCCAATATCAAACCTTCCTTTTATTTCCCACATCATAGTAAAGGCTATAACACAGCAGTTATGCTCATACCTACATAGCAATTGCATTCAAGAAATGTATCAGTCAGGATTTAGACCTCACGATAGCGCAGAGACAACACTAGTTAAAGTGGTAAATGACCTACAACTGGCCTCTGATCAGGGTTGTCACCTTGCTTGTGTTACTTGACCTTTGTGCAGCTTTTGATTACATTGATCATACTGTTCTCCTCGATAGAGTTTGTGGGAGTTAAGGGAACAGCTCTCTCCTGGTTCAGGTCTTATTTGACTGATCATTATCAGTTCAGTGATGTAAAAAGAGATTCCTCTACACATAGTAATGTGAAGTTAGGTGTTCCACAAGGTTCTGTTTAGGCCCACTTGAAGCTCATGTGGATTACTAGTTAGCTCATGTAATATTACTAGCTCATGTAATATTATTAGTACAGCCTTCTTTCATCTAAAAAATATTGCTAAGATAAATAAAATACTTTATCACTGCATAATGCAGAAAAACTAGTTCATGCTTTTGTTACCTCTAGGTAAGATTATTGTAATACCTCTGGATGTTTCAGTAGGTGCATAAATAAGCTCCAGTTAGTCCAAAATGCAGCAGTGAGAGTCCTTACTAGAACAAGAAGACATGAGTACATCACCCATCACATCACCCATCATCATCTTATCTAAATTGCATTGGCTCCCAATTAAATTTTGCATTGATTATAAAATACTACTGTTCACCTATAAAGCACAATGATCTCACACCTCAGTACCTGAGCAAACTTCTGGTCTTTTATTAACCCCAATGCCTACTTAGATCAAAAAGGGCAGGCTATTTGTTGGTACCTGAAATAGTGAAGGCTACAGCAGAGTGAAGTTATGGAACAGCCTTCCAATTAGTGTTTGGGACTCAAACACAGTCTCTGTGTTTAAGTCTAGGCTGAATACATTTGTTTAGCCAAGCCTTTAGTTAATGGAGTTCTATTAGGTAAAGGAGCAGATCTAGAGTGTTTTGGTAAACTGGAAGGTTTGGATGCTGTAAAAGAGCTTTAAAAATAAAATTGAATTGAAATGATTGAACCACCTTTACTGTGTGTGCCATGGAAAAGCCTTCCATTGACCACCTGCTGTGCTGCTACATTCCTTGCTTGTCCCTGGCTGTCCTTGGTCTCATATATCCCTCAGTTTCATCATTGGCTCCCGGTAACACTGTTACATCCACCATAGTGGATCACTTCTTTAAAGCAATACACTTTGTGACCTTTCCCAAGCTCCGCACAGCCCGCAAGACTGCCAGCCTCTTTGCCCAACATGTCTTCTGTTTTCATAATATCCCCTCAGACATCATCTAAGATCATGGCCCCAAGTTCATCTCACAAGTATGGAGAGCTTTCTGTCAAGTCTCTCATCTGGCTTTCATCTACAGACAAATGGCTAGACAGAAAGAGCCACACTCTGCTGTGTCACTGCCAATAATCCAGCTTCCTGGAGCTCACAACTTACCTAGGTTGAGTATGTCTACAACTCCCTGAACAGTGTTGCTACCGGTATGTCACATTTTGGATGTTCACTGGGTTATCAAACCCGTCTGTTTCCCATTCATTCATATCAGACACCCGTCCGTCCACAAAAGATAATGAACTCTTTAAGTAAAATTATTGAAGCTGACTTTCGCAAAATAGTTTCTTGCCTCAGAACTTCTGCATGGATCCTTGATCCCATGCCTACACCTTTCTTTAAAGAAATTATTGACAGTACAATTTTAATAATACTAGATTACTAATGGCTCATTAGAAACAGGCATTTTTCCAGAAACACTTAAAACAGCAGTTGTTAAGCCTCAACTTAAAAGTCACAACTTGGACACATCGGCATTTAGTAACCTTAGGTATATTTCCAACTTAACTTTCAAGAGTAAAATTTTAGAAAAAGCGTTTTTAAACAAATCTATGACATTCTTTCTTTTAATAATATTTATGAAAAGTTCCACTCTGCTTTTAGACAAGATGATGGTACTAAAACAGCATTAGTCAAGGTTATAAATTATCTGAGGCTTACTACTGATCTGAACTATGTTTCAGTTCTTGTACTTCTTGACTTAGTGTTGCATTCGATACAGCTGGTCATAATATACTTTTAAAACATGTTAAGGAATGGATTGGTTAACTGGACCTGTTTTAAATTGGGTCACAACATATTTAAATAGAAGGCAGCACTTTGTTAGCATAGGGTACCAAATGTCAAAAACATGCTGTCTATTATGGTGTACCACAGGGTTCCATGATGGGCCCCCTCCTGTTCTTCCCATATATGCTACTATTGGGTTAAATTATCACAGATTATTGATTAAATTTCCATACCTATGCTTATGATACTTAATTACACATATCTGGAGCTCCGGAGGATTCCAGTTCTGTAAATAAACTGATGAGTTGCTTATCAATCATTATGAGTTGGATGAACAGAAATGTAATTAAATTAAATAAAGATAAGATTAAATTTTATTTCGTATAGCGCTTTTAACAACAGACATTGTCACAAAGCAGCTTCAAAGATGTATATAGATTCTGAATATAAACTTATGAATCTATAAATTTATCTATATATATCCCTAATGAGCAAGCCTGTGGCGACGGCGGCAAGGAAAAACTCCCTGAGATGACAAAAGGAAGAAACCTTGAGAGGAACCAGACTCAAAAGGGAACGCTTTCACCCTGTCAGAATTTGGGTCACACTGTAAAGTGCAATTACAACTAACACACTTTAGTAATAGGGTCAGGTTTTGAGTGCAAGACCGTTCCTGGTGATTTGAGTCTTCTGCCATTGTAGCAGAACCTCTCATGTCGATAGCAGTCCAACATCGTCTTCACAGTTCTAGGTGTATGTTGAGGCAGTTCATATGGCCATCCTCAACAGGAACAAGTGGTTTCCAAGTGATGACTCCAACCAGGAATGGGACACCAGGATGGATCAGGAAGGTCCGGAAAGCAGAAGGGGTCATAACTGAGGGGCTTTGTAAGAGAAAGCTCTTGCCCCTTCTGTAGCCTTCACTATTCAAGGTACTTACAAATAGGCTGCACCTTTTGATATAAGTAGGCATGAGGGGTCATAAAGGACCAGAAGTTCACTCAGATACTGGGGTGTGAGACCATTCAGTGCTTTATAGGTTAACAGTAGTATTTTATATTTATAATCTGTATAATTTATTTTATAATCTATGCAAAATTTGATCGGAAGCCAGTGCAGTGTAGATAAGATAGGGATGATGTGCTCATATTTTCTTGTTATAGTAAGATAGTGGACCTAAAAGTGTCTCTCCCTTTTAGTTATGCTGTCATAGCTAGCCCTGCCGGAGGAAATCATATTTCTTATCTTAGCAATATTTCTGAGTTGAAAGGCTGTCCTAGTGATATTATCTACATGAGCTTCAAATGACAGATTGGAGTCAATAATCACACCAAGGTCTTTTACTTTGGCACATTGTGAAACAGAAAGGCCATCCAGAGTTGTAGTTGGAAAACTTACTTCTAGCTACATGTGGTCCTAGTACTAGTACTTGTGTCTTATCAGAATTAAGTAGAAGGAAGTTATTCAGCATCCATTGTCTAATTCCTCAATTGTATTAAGCTTGTGTCTCTCATCTGGCTTTGCTGAAACATGCAACTGCATGTCATCAGCGTAGCAGTGGAAGCTAATACCATGTTTATGAATAATATTACCCAGAGGGAGTATATATAAAGAAAAAAGCAGTGGGCGTAAAACAGAACCTTGTGGAATACCAAACTTCACCTTACTATGTGTAGAGGAGTCACCATTTATATCAACAAATTGATAACAATCATTCAAATAAGACATGAACCAGGAGTGGGCTGTTCCCTTAACTCCCACAACCTTTCCTAATCTAGTAAGGAGAATAGTATGATCAATGGTATCAAAAGCTGCACTAAGGTCAAGTAACACAAGCAGCGAGATAAGAATGAAATTCTTCTCATTGGCATGAAAGTAAGGAGGGGAAAAAGTTCTAGATAACACTGCACAACAAAGTTTTTGCTTCCTGAACACTGTTGGGTGTTTCTTATAGATTTTTGGGTGCTGATCATGAATATCACATCAAAATTTACTCATCACATACCTTTTCAGAGAAATCTTCAGTTTTGTCATGATTTTTTCTTATATTTGTATCCAAACATTTCCACTCAAGCAAGTGACTTATCAACAACGGTTTGTGTGGCCTGGGCATGTCCAGGCATGGAATCAGGCCAGGTTGGAAGCTGTTCTGTGGACGTTGACATCCTGGGCATGCCTGGGAAGGTCTGAACAAGCTTTCCACTGTCTCAGCATGCTACAAAGAAGGCTTGCATACACCGATCCTACTCATTTGGTTAATATAGATAGTCAGTGTGTATGTATAGTATCAGTATAGTAAAGTTTTTGTATCTGTAGAAATATAACAGTAAGTAAGCTTGATGCTATAGACGTTTTGGTGTCTGGAGATATGTCTCGTCAATGTCGTAACAGCCGCCATACATTCTGCTATATCTGTGGCAAATATACACTTGCGCCTCAGAGATGTTGGAGGACTGCTCTTGTGAAGAAAGCTTATCATCTGTATTTCGGCTGCAAAATTGGTGCTCAAGACAAGCAATGGACGCCTCACATTTGCTATGCGACGTGCTGTCAGTCTGAGAGCCTGGCTTAGAGGCACTCGAAAGACGATGCCATTTGCTGTTCTGATGATATGACGAGAACAGAAAGAGCATGTGATGGACTGTTACTTCTGTTTGACTTATGTGTCTGGTTTCTCTGCCAAAAACAAGAAGTCAATTGAATATCCTAATCTGCCTTCAGCAATGAGACCCATGCCA
>JAQQZU010062635.1:0-18619 GCA_030068025.1 Parauchenoglanis punctatus
ATAACCTTTTATGTCAACAACCTCTCAACTAAGTAAAGAGAAACAACAGTCCATCGTTATCCAGTCTCTTTTAAAGTCATAAAAATAAAGAAAAACATTTAATTAGAAGGTGTGTCCAAACTTTTGGCTGGTAGTGTACATCGTCCTCAACCTGTACTTCTTACCCAGTTCTCATGGGCTTTCTTTTCCTGAACAGCAATCTGAAAGCAGACAGACTGGATAAGAGATAGTTCACAAGAAACCACGGAAAAATTACTTAATACAGTGAAGCACGTTCAGAATAAGCAAGGTCCTGACCTCTGCTTTGAGAGATCTCTCATTCTGCTGCATTTCTTCCTGCATGTCCTTTACTTTCTGCCTGAGGCGGCCGAGTTCCTCTTCGGCTTGCAAGGCTCGGCCGTCCACCTCAGACAGCTTGGTTTCCTTTTCGTGGCGCTCCAGCTCTTCCTGAGTCAGCTTCCTGTGATATATGGGTAGAAGCATCAAGCTTGTAAGAAATTACGAAATCTGAAACTTTTGGAATGGCTTCCCTGCTCGATATTACATTCATCGCCGATTATATTACCAGACCTGCTAATCGTTAACAAATTTTGTGTACACAAAAGCGTCGGACTGCGCTAATGTTAGAGAATGAAAAGTTAATGCTCGTTTTCTGGATGATCAAATCATTCAGAGTGATGTGTTAAAATGGAAAAAAAATCTATATCGTACCAGCCTCCTGGACGGTGCAATGAGACACAAATTAAACATGTGCTGGTTGAAATCGTGTTTAACAGCTGTCTGCTGAAATGTTTGGATTTATAAGCAAAAGTGTATACGCTTACCTTACATACCTATAATACAGTTAACCCAATGGGCTGCGTCATGTTATTAAAACAAAAGCTATAACTGTAATGAAAGATTTTTTTTATTGCTAATCAGCTGATTTATATTTGTAGAGCTGAGCATCAGTGCAGTACAAAAATAGCTCTTTACAGAAGGCATTATATTTACTCATCCAGACTCTACCACCACCATGCTTCACCATTTGGATGGTTAAAAGCCTCAGATTAACAGTCTCACCGGTTTTTCCTTCACACACAGCGTTTTATATCTTCATACTTCAGGCTATTCAGTTTTTTTTTTTTTTTACATGCTTACAGCTAAAAAGTACAGATGTTGGCAGACTATGATGTGTTTGTAGAAAGTCTAAGACTAAAACTAAATTAGTTGAACGTGAACGTGCCAGGTGTGGTAGAACAGCGGGGTACTCACAATAAATGTGATCTCTAATGCTGCTTACATTCCTAACATGAGGAACATCAAACATGAAGGCTGAGAAGACAGTACTTACTGGTGCAAGATATTTTCTTTCTGGTGGTACAATTCGGTTGTAATTTCGAGTCTCTGTTGGAGGTTCTTGTACTGGTTTTCCAGACGGGTTTTCTCGTTTTTCAGATTGGTCTGGTCATGCATGAACTTCTGAAACTTCTCTGAGGAAAAGAAAAAAAAAAGGAAAAAAAACCCCAATTCCGTTTACAAAACAGGTTCCGCGGTAAGCGTATATAGAACGTAAAAGTCAGGTTAATACCTTCAAGTTCCTGTCTTGCTTTCTGTTCGGTCATGAAGTTTCCGTACCAGCGATTCCGCTCCTCCTCGATGACTGAAAGAGTAGTCTTGATCTAAGAGGTAAACGCAACAAAAATAAACAAACAAGCAAATGTACACCAAAGCATTCACGTAATCAATCATGTCTATGCGTCTTTACCCTTGAGACGTCCATCATCTGTTTGAGGTGCATCTTCAAAGGGTCACCACTCTTTTCTGAAAAGAACCGAGTTTGAAAATCCACACGAGGACAAACCAGTTCAAGAAAACCTCAAATTTTCCTCTTACCGCTCTCCAGCTCGGCCTCGTCACACGCCTCGAAGCTCTTCAGCTCGGCAATGCATCCGGACAGAACCTGCGGAGGGTAGAGAAGACAATCTGTAACGCTCGGTCAGTGAAGTGACGCAATCTTGAATGACGTTTGAAGCAAAAACGTTCGGCTCACGTCGATTTCGTTTTCCTTGTGCACGAGGGCATTCTCCATCTCGGTTTGCTTTTTATGGTACACCTTGATTTCCTCGCTCAGTTTTTCATGCTTCTCTTGCCAGTCTTTAGCATCCTGGAAGAACTGGAAGGAACACAGTGGCACAAACGGAATTAATACATAAAAAATAGAAACATCTGCTTAAATCGGGTGTCGTATAACTTACGGATTTTTTCTGTTCTTTCAAGGCGCAGTTGTCCTTTTCGAAGGACAGCACCTGAGCTTTCAGGGCATCTTCTCGGAGTTTAGCTTCATCCATGAGGACCTGAACCTGAATATCGTATTACAGATATAAGAACTTTCTGGAAACCGTGATTTATACACAGGGACACGGATATGATTTTCTAATGTAAAGTGAACCTTTGAGCGCTCCTCGTCATACACTTTCAGGGTTTTCTGATACTTCTTAATTCCTTGATGCATTGTAGAGATCTACAAAAAAAAACAAAAAAAAAAAAACAAACACTTCAGTATTCAGATATCTTAAAAAAAAAAAAAAAAAAAAAAAAAGGAAGGAAGCAAAGCGTAGATCGACCAAAAGCTTACCTTCTCATTCAGGGTTTTATTCTCTTCCTGTGTATTTGTAATCTTCTCAGAAAGATGAGCAAAATTAACACACAGTTTCTCCTTCTGCTTGTTGAGATCATGGTAATGTGTCTAAAAGTATAATATCAACAAAAAAGTTAGCTAAAAATCTTACCATCAATATCACAACCTTTTGATCTGAAAACTTGCCTTGAGGTCATTAAACTCTTTCTGTAGAGAAGATCGCGACTCGACTGAATTATTCAGCTTTTCCTCATACTGCTTGATCTAAAAGTCAGAGAGAAGTAACTGATCAGTGATGAAATCAACTGAAAGCAATCGTTTCCTTTTTTTAACATAAAATCTTTTTTTTTTTTTTTAATTCTTTACCGCATTGTTCAGTTCGGTTACTTTGTGGAGGACGTCGGATTTCTCGCTGACGAGCTGCTGAATCCTTTCTGCGAGTTGCTTTTCAGTTACTGGGAAACATAGACAAGGTTCTGTCGTGAGAAATGTGGTGAAAGGAAAACGAAAATAGCTGGGATCCTATTGACAAACTGAAGAGATACTTACAGAGATACGTCCTGTTTTTGACCTGAGGAGATCGAGCAGGTTAGATTCAGATTAAAATCAGAACAGAGTGTGAATCAACAGCAAAAAATAATGTAACTCGCATTATCAATAATTATTACAGGTGGGCAATATGGCTTCAAAAGAAAAAGCCACAGGTTTTGGTGTATGGTTACGATAATAGAGACATGAAAGAAAAAAAAATGCTTTGGAAATCTATAATTTAACTTTCAGATGAACTTTTGTGTCAAATGTCTTTTTAGTTTGTACCTATGAATAAAATAAGTGCGCATTAAAAGGCAAAAACAAAAATGCAAAGCTGCCGTTTTGAGACGTTTTCAATGATCTTTTTTGCAGCATCCTGGTTCTGGTTTGGTCCACTCCAGTTACACAGAAAGCGACTTCATATCGTGGTGCTCCCACCACCGTGCTTCGCTACAGGGAGGGTCCTCGGGATCATACGCACGATCCTTCCTCCACCAAACATGAGCCGATTTACTGTGGAAGCATTCTATTTTCGTTTCTTCGTCCAGACTACATCGTTCCGGAAGAGTTCCGACGTGTCCAAGTGATTTTAGACGCTAATGTCGGAGTTTTTTTTAAGAGCAGATGAGTTTTGTGTGAGGTTCAGGAGTGGAGATGATGGTGGTACGGTTCATTGTGTAACTGTTGTTCCTGCGGCTTTCAGGTCGTCCTGTAACTCTTCGTTATCATTAGTCTGAGAGCGTTTGTGGTTCCATGAACTTGTACCTGCAGATGATCAAACCGGTTGTACTGACAGGGATGTTTAAGCTCTGCTATTTCTCTGTAGCGTTTTCCATTCACGGGTGGTTTCTAATCTCGTCCTTGACCTTCATCATGATTGCTACTCGTGTGAAGATCTTCCCAATCAATTGTAACATCGTTCGTAGTGACACCAGCTTTATCGAGTTCATTATGGTTACGCTTATAAATACATTCTTTTTTGTTCATATTTATAAATCCAAAGTCAAAAGGCATGATAGCTGAATTTGAAGTGGATATATGCACTGGAATATAGCAAAATAGAATGTATAATATAATTTAAAAAAAACAACAAAAAAAACCAGAAGTGTCTGAATCAGGAATGAAAGAATGTTAGTTGGAGTCTGGCTTTGTGAAGCCGAACCACTTCCTGGTTGCTGATGCTAATGTGTGGCTAACTGTTTACTCTGAAACGGTGGAAAATCCAACAAGAAAAGAAAATGGATGCTAATTTCATCTCACGACCTGAAGACATTGTGGGCATGGTGGTGTGCGGAGTTTTTGCGTACATGTGCGCCTCGCGGTAACGTATTCCTATCATCGTGTTCAAGACACGATGGTGAGTAAATATGGTTCATCGGTATCCCTACTCCGTAACACAGGATATTATTACGTCCTCCTGTTCACTCTTTACACCAGAAACGGTGGAAATGTTCATTTTCCAGTTGACCGTCACGATTCACCGTTTAGTCCACATGAGTAAATGGTTAATGGGGTCTTGTTTTAATGGTAAATTGCCACCTGGGATATGACACAATGGTGGAACGGTAAAGAAAAATAAAAAAGGCTAAGTTTAAGGAGGTAAAATGCACTGTAAAAATTTAAACGATATTACACTGCCATTATTAATGATTAAAAGGAAATCGCTTACGGCGAGAACGGTTCTCCACATGAACACCAGCACGGTGAGAACTCCCACCACAGCTGTAGCGACCACAGGCCTCCAGGGCAGCCCATGGAAGGTCGGACCCGGCTGCCACTCCTCAGGCAATGCAGCCACCAGCTAGAAGATAAACATCACAGAGATCAGGTCACTTTAATCACGACACTGCATTAACCTGAACGGACACAGGAGGAAATAACCTGCACAGCCTGCTCAAAACGGATTCTTTAAAGTTGAATTAGAAATGTGTTTCAGGTTTTCATCTCTACACGCTGACGTTTCACTCTGCTAATGCCGGGATCAGACTACGCCATGTTTCTGCCTTTCACGTCGGTCAGATTAGGCAATCGCGCGGTTAATTTCGTGCCGTGTCTTGGTCGGGAGACTGGCAACACTCCAAGTTTGACCCCAACCGACCTTCGTTCAAGGACGTGATGTTCATTTCTACGGAAGGAACGTCTAAGAACACGTTGTAGGAGTGGACGAGAAAGTACAAACAATTCTGACATGCCAGACTTTTTTTGTCCGGGTGTCCCAGAGGCCGCATCGCAGTTCTTACTTTACGTCACGCCGCGAGGCCTGTCCGACGTTCCCGGGGTTCCTGTTCTGGCCCAACGCAGGAAACGCTTTTTCTCTTTAAAGTAGCACGACCTTTGACCTCAAGAAATCATGCTACCATATTGCACAATCAACCTTCTGTATGCTTTTGTCCAGGTTATGGCTATGGTAAAATATTAGACATGTAAAATTGTTTCGAAAGTTTCAGCTATAAATACACACACCACCAAAATAGCCACGGGTCTGCAGATGGAGTGGCTGACGTTTGGGGATTCAACACTAACAATCTAACTTCCATGTCGTATCAATTATCTGAATATCCCGAAAGTCAGTGCTGTCAAACTAGACGTCAAACCAGACTGTTGATCACTTATCTTATCTGTCTGTGTTTCCACTGAATGCTGTAACGTGATTAAAGCTGCGTTTTCGTTTCTCGCTAAAGTCGTTCCAATGAAACACGGCGACGGATCTCCAAGACCTGATAAGTAAAACACGCCTCATGCGAGTGTATAAACATCCGAGTTTATTTTCTCCAAATCCACGTGTTTCCGTTGTTCGGTTTTTAAGCGTGCAATTTTTAAACAGCTTAATGGAAACCCACCTTCAGATACTCCGTGACTAATCGTTCCTTTTTACCACATTACTATTAGGAACGTGCCTCCTGACTAATGTTCAAATCTCAGTATTCGTAAGAGTAAACGAGCGAAATAATATTCAGCTATCTGAAGCCGGGTTTCCGTTGCAGTTTTGCGTGAAATAAAAGCGATGTTTTAAAAACTTTCGACAAAACACAATCGTGATTGTTGTGTTCCCCCTCCGAGTGATGTTCGTGATTAAAGCTGGGTTTCTCGTCTCGCGATAGCTCTTACAGAACCCTCTCTTCACGCAAAGGCAGCGTTTTCGTTTGCGCTTCGTGTCATGTGACTTAAATGCGAAAAACGTGTGTCTGTTCAAGTTTTATGAAACATCGCTTTATCGAATGGACTGAAAAACTCTCTCGTGCGAGCGTAAAAAGAGGTTTTTGAGTTATTTCGAAATACACGTATTTCCATTCCTCTTTTGTTTTTTAAGTTAGCAGTTTAATGGAAACCTGGCTTGTGATGGTGAAAACAGAAACGATCGCTTGACATGACCGCAGGTCTCCTGTGTCAAAGTAAATGCACCCGTGTCCATTACAGTTTAAGGAATTAAAGTTTCATACTGTTGTACTGAACATTACTGGAAATGTCGGACATGTATTAGCTCTTTTTTCCTGTGTACCACAAAAAAATTAGGTTTTTTCCCCTCAGCTTTAATTTGTCTAGATACACAATAAAAATACAGATATTTTAAAGGTTCTAAATTATTTATATTATCTCAGAGAATCGCTTCACTAAGCCAATCCTCAGCAACACACACACACACACACAGGGTTCAGTGGACTTTCAGCCCTACTGCAGCACATTATGATACAGATTAGTTTTAATACGCTATAGTTATAAGTGTACACACACACACACACACACACACAGGCTAGTAACTCCTCTGTGTAGGTGTTGATTAGCATGTCAGTTAGAGGTGTTATGCTGCTGCTTTTCTTCACATTAATCGCTTGGAAGATTATCAACAAGCCACGTTCCTTCGAGCAATGCTGGAAAATGAACTTCTGACACACAGAAATGACTAATCATTATAAAGCCTGACGTGTAGCTCGGTGATGACAGCTAGCTAGGTGTTTGTACCAAGCAGCAGTTAAACACGTACTTCCTGAAATCCGGACAGAAACACGACAGAAACTGTGGTCCACAGATCCAGCACTCCGGACACAGAAGACGTGTGGCTTATTATATCCGACTCCATGTCTGTTCCAGCTCTCACACAGATCCACAGAGACACAACACGCTAAACGGCTTCTTATCGCTAAGCTAACTTCATACCCGGTTAAGCTAACGTCACACCGCTAAGCTGCTAGTCAGTACCTGATCGGTTTCACATCCTGAAACTGAAACTGAACATGACCGAGATTGTTAGCTCTCTAATGCAGGTCGAACCAAGAGCTTAAAAGCTTTATAAACTCTATATAACGTGTTTATTTCTGCCCTGGACAATCTCAGCACTCAACACCTCAGCAAAGTCTGTACTTCAACCCGAAAGTCTACACGTCACAAAATACAGCCGAACAAAGTACTGTCTAAAAAAATGCTGCAACCCAGAGTACTCGGAAAACGCACGAGCTCCGACACGGAGCCGTGCCTTCAGAACGGCCATTCAGTCATGTCGGAATTGCAAGTCGGAAACTCGGGCGACTGTCCACGTAGCACGCACGAGCGCTCTGATATAAACACCATGACGTCACAACAACATGGCGGCGCACACATACACTCAGCAGAAAAACTAAAGAAGTTCATTATTTTATTATTTTTTTTCTTGTGATCTCCTTAATTCCTGATAAATTAAGCATACATAATGCGCATCACTGTGCATGTAACTGACATATTCTACGTATAAGCATTTTTAATACATTCAGGGATGGACACTAGTCCCTACTCTTGATCCTGAGCTCAAGTGATTACCTGGAGTTTGATGCTGTTTTTTTTACT
The DNA here is from genome assembly GCA_030068025.1 of Parauchenoglanis punctatus. NCBI lineage: Eukaryota > Metazoa > Chordata > Actinopteri > Siluriformes > Auchenoglanididae > Parauchenoglanis > Parauchenoglanis punctatus. Next base: position 7,970 of record JAQQZU010062635.1, read on the forward strand.
CAGATTTCCCCTTCTGGATCAATTAAGCACATCTATCCATCTGTATGTCCGTCTATCTATCTAGTTGTGGGTTTATCAGTGCTGGACAGTTTCCAAATTAGTGTCAGTCACTTGAGAGTGCAACTCGTGGACGTTATAGTGATCTTGAACAGGTGGCCAGTTTCATTGCCAACCAGTTTGAGGGAATTGGATGTCACCATGTTTACCGCATGATGTTTATGAGATGCCGCCTGAATGGTTTGTGGTTCAAAACACAAACGGTGATCAAAAGTCTTCAAAAATAGGATTTAATTACTTCAGAATCGCCATAATACCAATATATAACAGTGTGCCGCCAGCCACAACGATGAAATACTAGTATGCTACTGATCGTGTCTTGCGCATCTCGGAAAATAACTTTTATTATCACCAGAATAATAAAAAAGAAATACCTCATGGCCTTTCTGGACTTCTGTAGTAAACAGATTTCCCTTTGCAAAATTTTCTACTTAAAGTGAATTATACTTAATTTCAAATAATGTTCAGCATATTCAAATTAAAACTGCCAATGTTAAACTACAAAGCAGCATAATTTAAAAAAAAAAAGTTACTTACAATTTCTGCATACACTCCAAGAAATTCAGATGCAAGAAGGAAGGAGTCCCAAATGTGATCCGAGGTTGATGTGCTTGCTTGGTCATATTTTGCGTTATTGTCAGAGAAATCAGAGGCCCTCGAAGAGTCCGATGAATCTGATAATTGAAAGGGTAAAATGTTATCTAAACAATTTAAAGGTTATAATCAAAACAAAACAAAACTAACATCCACCGACCTGAAGATGGATCAATTTCGAAGCCTAATCTGTCCAAAGGATTCTCTAAAATAGCTTGCGGTCCTCTCTGAATCTCTGATGTGTCCTGAAAGGCTGCTTGAATGTCTTCATTTCTGTTGAAATGCCCACCATCGTCCCCAGGACTCACGTCTTGGCTGTGGGATTCACTCTCCTGACCATTCACATTGAACGATTCACTGGGTTCTAGATGAACCTCCAGGGTTTCAGTTGCCTCAGTCAATGGGACAGTTTCAGTTGGATTTTCCACCTCTTCAGACACATTCTCTGCTACACAACAAGCATCGGTATAAAGAACCATAGCTCACAAAGCACATTTTTGTGAAGTTTACATTTAACCACTGAGGCACTCGCATGGTGCATGACTAGAGGTCAAATATTGAAAATTATATAAACAGAGTACAAAAGCACACAAAGTGAGCAGCTGAAAATCTTTGTCATCATAGTAGGCTCAGGAACAACCCAGGAACCATCGAGGCACAGGCCTGCAATGAACTGGAAGCGGCTGGAACAGTGTCTACAGTTAAGAGACTTTTACATCACCATGGACTGGGAGGCTGCCGTCCAAGGAAGAAGCTCCTGCTCCAAAATCCACACCTTCAGGCTCGACTAAAGTTTGCAGCTGAGCACATGGACAAAGAAAAAGCCTTCTGGAGGAAACTTTTTTGGTCACATGAGACAAAGATGAGTTGTTTGTACACAATGAGCAGAGGAACAGAGGAATGCTGTAGCAGCTGTTCAGCATCTCGCTCTGGTGCTGTTTTACTGCCAGTGGAACTGGTGCATTATACAAAGTGGATGGAATAATGAAGAACCTCAGAATTCTTCAGCAGAACCTCAAACAACTGTGTTCCAACAGGATAAAGACCTCAAACACACATCAGCACTGGTTGAGGAATGGATAAAGCAGGCTAACGTTAAGCGTAAAACAAGTCCTGACCTCAGCCCTGTCGAAAATATGTGCAAGTCAGGTCTGTGCAGGAAAAACACAAAAACTTCACTGAACTCTACCAATTCTGCCAAGAAGAGCGGTCAACTGCCAACCAGAAATCTGCAGAAGCTTGTTGATGGCTATCAAAAGCATCTGGTCAAGGTGAAACTTGCTAAGGGATGTTTAACCAAATATTAGGTGTGCTGTATGGAAGATTTTGACATTGTGTTAATTTCAGACTCAAAATAAATTAAAGCTTGTGCACCAAATTCTTGTTTTTTTTCTATTAAAGATGTTTGTTGTACAATCATTCCTCCCCAGAAAAAACAGTTCCAAGAATTGGTTAAAAGTCCAATATTGCCATGAACTTCAGGTGTGTGTGTAAACTTTTGACTGCATCTATATCTATATCTATATGAATACTCACAATGAATCATGGGAAAGAAATATTTACCTTTGTACACAACACTTATTTTTGTGTAAAGGACTATGTACTACTTATTTCTGTAGACCACAGATTTTGCTCTGAGGTATACTACACAGATGTTAGGAGAACACATGAGGTTCCCTGATGCTCAAAATGGTCTATGACTTAAAAATAATTCCCTCCTGAGATAAAACTCACCCATTTCAAAGTGAGCCTGGCGCTCCTTCACCAACGAGTACCGGGGGCTGTATTTCTGATGCAGATAAAAAACGAACTCCTGAAAGTCATCCAAAATAGCAGCTTCTTCATCAACACTGACTTGGTCAATCTGCTGTCCAAGGGCCAGCCTCCTCTTTTCGCGAGCATCCAGCATTTTCTCAATCTCATCTAGTATGGCGTTTTCAGAAACCTCTACGATGCTCTCCAGCGCACGCTCTAGGCTCTCGCTGTTCTGTGAGGAAGACTGCATGGTAGATTTCAGCTGATGATCGTACTCGGTGAACATCGCTTCAACTCTGTAAAGGTCTTTAATGGTGAGGTGCCGCAAGATGTGTTCGATCTCCTTGTCCTTGAAGTGGTCTCTTAAAAGTGTGAGTCGCAGCACGCTGTCACTGTACTCAGGCTCTGCACTGGCGGTGGAATCCTTCCAAATTTCATTACCGTCAGCAGACGTTCTATCATTTTCATTATCATTGTCAGGTAAGGAGTCCGATATGTCCAACAAGGGTTCCGTGCCAGTTTTCCCATCATGCTTCTTCTCTTCTGATGTGCTCTTATTTGCCTGTTCGGGTGAGCGGTCATGTGGCTGTTCAGGCACGGCTAATTCGTTTTCTTCTAATTGAGATTCGAGTTCGGTGCCTTCAGTGGGTTCTTCAAGCTCCTCATCTTTATCAGCGGGTGCATTTTTAGTGGCTAATACAGCATTTTCATCCTCTAGTAGCTCCTTAACCTCCTCTTCTTCCTCGTCAAGGTTCGCGTTACGTTCGCTTTTCAGTGTCTCTTCAAATAAATGGATAATCTGAGTTTTAACTTTGTCTATTTGTTCGTCTGTTTGTTTATCAAGCTCAGAGACACTGTGAGAACCTTCCTTGAAGAGAACCTCACGTGACTCTGTTTCACTGGGGATTGGCTTCAAATTATTTTTTTCTGCAAAGGATTCTATGGGTTTGTCTGACACTTGCTTTACATCTTCTAATGGTGATGTCTGAGGATCAGATTCAGGTTCAACAGTATCAATAATGGGATTTTTCAGATCTAAAGACTTGCCCTTAATCTCCTGTGATTCTTTATCATATTTTAATACGTTAGCGTTTTGCTCCTCTGCTTCAGCATCATTTAATGATTCCGTTACAGAATCGCTAATGGAGTCACTCGTTTGTGCGTCATGAACCAAAATGGTCTGAGGCTCATCTGGATCATTTTCAGGGGTTTTACTGAGTGTGTCATCCTCCTCTTCCTCTTCCTCGTCCTCCTCATCATCATCATCGTTATCTTCAGGTAAATCAGTCCTCTCACCCCCACTTACCATTTTAAAAACCGTGTCCCCTAAAGAAGACCACATGCGGTCATCCTTCTTTGCCTCATCTGAGGCAGAAGGCTGAAACGGAACGTGTTTATCTTCTGACACGTTTGCATCAGGAACGGTGTTCTCCAAATAATTAGGCTTCTCTTCAAAAGTAAGCAGTGAAGGTTTTTTCATATGCTCCTGTTCTACGTCACCCGGTTGCTCAACTACGTCATTGCTCCGATCATCTTTTTCGTCATCATCATAGGGGGTTACTTTCCATGTGTTTTCATCATCTGAAGTAACAGCATCAAAAGTTGTGCCTAAAGTAGTTTTTAATCCAGAAGAAGCTTCTACCTGTGTTGTATGGTCACTTTTCTCTAAAACTCCAGCATCCTTAGGTGAAGGTTCACCTGGCACGTCTTTGTCTCTGGCTTGCTCCAGATCAGCATCACCATCAGGACTCTCTGTAACACCATAACTGTCTTCATCCTTTTCATATGATGTTTCCAAGGGCAGTTGAGCCGTTTCAGATTCTTGCAAAACATCACTTTCTTCATCAACTTGAAGTTCAGCTTCACTTCCTATATGCAATGAGTCAGACTTTACAATGCTAGTTTCTTCTGCCTCTCCATCTTTAGCAGCATCCTCACTGAGAGATATTTCTTCTTTCTGAAACGGAACATGTTTATCTTCTGACTTGGTTGCATCAGGAACATTGTTCTCAAAAAAACGAGGTTTCTCTTCAAAAGTAAGCAGTGAAGGTTCTTTCACATGTTCTTCTATTTCATCTGGTTGCTCAGCTAAGTCATTGCTCTGATCTTCATCATCATCATCATCATCATAGGGAGTCACTTTCCGTGTGTTTTCATAATCTGAAGTAACAGCATCATAAGTTGTGCCTAAGGTAGTTTTTAATCCAGAAGAAGCTTCTACCTGCGTTGTATGGTCACTTTTCTCTAAAACTCCAAGGTCCCTAGGTGAAGGTTCATCTGGCACGTCTTTGTCTATGGCTTGCTCCAGATCAGAATCACCATCGGGACTCTTTTTAATATTTTCCCCGGTGTCACTGACAACATAAACGTCTTTATCGTTTTCATATGATGTTTCCAAGGGCAGTTCTCCCAAATCATCATCATCTTCTGTGTCGACGGTGAGTCCGTCGTCACTTTCTGTATGTAATGAGTCAGAATTTACGATGCTAGTTTCTTCCGCCTCTCCATCCTTAGCAGCATCCTTACTGAGAACATTTTCATTACTTGGTTCATCAGCCTCCTTGAAGAATGATTTCCTTAACAGCACATCAACGTTATAGCTTTCAAATTTATCTCGTCCAGTGTCGAAGCAGACAAAATCAGTTTGCTGAAAAACATTGAAAAAAAAAAAGAAAGAAATAAAAGGTGTGGCTACAAAGTTTTATCACAGTGATAACCAATCATGCCTGTGTCCTATATCGCTACAGTCTAAGAAACAGACAGTGTGTATGTGAAACAAGCTCACATACAATGTATTCGAAGTAAGAGCATGAATGGTGGAAAGCAAAACAATACACCTACCTCAGCAGGTACTTCTACTTCTTTTTCTGTATATATGTGATTAATGTTCAGAAAGTCCATTGGGAAATAGCCAAAGCTATTACCAACCTAAAAAACAAACAAACGAAGGTTTTGTTTCACACTAAAGCACAATAATATCTGTTAACTAGTCTCAGCGGAGTGGTTAATTATCCTCATCCTTTTAGTTAAACTCATTAGAGACTAATAATGATACAAAGCTTAAGGTATGAAATGCATGTTACAGCTATCTGATTAAAGCTCCACTGTGTGTGATTCAGCCCCCTAAATGCCCCTCTCTTACCCCTCCCTTTCCAAGCATGTATGAGAGCGTACGGTGGCCGTCAGGTGCCCGGAGCATGCTTCCAAGTACTTACATTCACACTCCCTTGCTTTTTCTGTGCTAAATAATAAGTATGATCCTCCATATTGAAAAATCTGGCCTCTCAAACTTGTTAACCAGCTCCAGCAAACACTGATTCCTCTTCTTTCTGGATTCAGGCTGCCGCTTTTAAAAACGTGCAACATGAAACGCACTCTCTAGAGGTTTGGCTGTTCTGGGTGGCGTAACATGGCGGCTCCATAGAGGTGGACCTGCTCCCTATGTAGATATAAAGGGCTCATTCTAAGCTTACCAAAACACAACGATTCGTAGTTACGGTTCATATACACTAATGAGAACATACTTTTGAATTTCATAAGTATATTTGAAATAATTCATCCATTTCTGTTAATAGATACCCTACATAGTGGACCTTTGACATGCATTTGAGCGTTTGAATGTTTTAATTTAAGAAAATAGTATGGGGGAATTTCATTTGGGGAAAAAAAGTATTTTCAAAATGACACACAAATTGCTCCTTAGGTTTTGCTAAAAGCCAGGCTAATCATTCGTTTGCACACTTTCTATAAGAGAACAGACTAACACACTGCTACACCGTTCATCCTGACCTTTGTTAACTGTGGTTAACACAAATGTGGTTGAATGTGGTTAGGTGTTGTTTCATAATAGTGCTTCACATTTGACTCATGACAAAACCAATACCATGTGAAACTTAGGTGAAATGTGTGTTATCGATCGTGTAGTGTGCACACTGCTATGATGAATGATTAACTGACATACTCACACTTCCAGCCCAGACATCCGACCTCTGTCCTGAGAGTTTATAGTACACGTAGATTGTCTCCCCTGTCTTAAAGGACAGAAAACGGCAGTCTGGACCAGTGAAATCCTTTGAGGCTTTCCCTCGACAAAGCAGCACTGATGAAAGAAAGAAAAATACTTCTGGAAGAAAGACACACACTTCTGCAAAGTAGACGGTAAGCCTTTATGTACAGGATGTCCCGAAAGACGCCACATATATACATATATATATATATTATTTATTATTATTACGGTCTATTACATACTTAGTATATATTTATATATATGTATACACATTTTTTTTGTTTTGATTTTCAGATAGCGTTTAAGAAAGCCTTTGACAGAAGAAGAAGAAATCATTCCCATGGCTGCAGCACAAAGATCACTTAAAGGAATGCTTTCCATGTGCATTTACAAGTGAGTATAGACATAACCGCAGACGGGTTAATCATGCACGATAGAGACGACTCCATGTGTGTTTAGAAAGATAAGGCAAAATCATGGATTTTTTTTTTTTTAGTTTATTTTGTTTGTGTAAATAAAGTGGCTTTCCCCCCCTATGGAGCCTATAGTTTTGAATTACACCATCTAATGATTTAATCCTTTTTTGGGGAGGCTCAGAGGTGTATTTTTCTGTCAGCAGAGATTAAAATTTCAGATTGTTGTTTCTGATAAACAAATTCAGTTTAAAGAAGCCTGTAATGTGTGTAAGGACTCGTTATACAACACAGTGAGCCTGCACAAGGAGCTGCACAAGGAGCCCTAATGAGGCTGTTCAATACAAGTTACTGATCAAACTAACATGCCAAATTCTGGTACACATGAGCAGTAATTTAATACATCATGGGTAACATCTGGACCAAAGTATATCTAAAATCATACCTAAAGCCAAACCAAACAAACAGCTTTATTTTTATTTCCAGTAGTCCATAAGGCGGCAGAGGTAGCTGTTGCTGCTAGCTAACCAGCTAAACTGTAAACACAACACATTCCTGCTGGAGCTCTGTAGCCTGTTAATATCACGACAACATTACGACACTTGGGATAATAAACACGCTGTAGCTGAAGCTTCGGAGATGTTTGTACCACCTCTAGTCCCTAAGGTTAATGGGTAAAAAGTTCACGCCACCGTTAGCTGTTATCTTCAGTATCTACTTACTGCTACATTCGTCATCGGCGCATCTTTTAAAGTCAGAGAACCGCCGGTCTATCGAGGCTTTAGAAAAACATATGCAGATAAATAGAATAAAAAGATTAAAAGGTGCATTGATTCCAGTCATTCTGCCAGGTTAGCAAACACACTGACTGTGGGCAGAAACACACACACACACACGCGCCACAAGCCGACACGTCAGCACATCCGTGAAGATTCTGCAGCTCAGAGGGAAGGAGAACCCTGGAGTCATGTTACACTCCATCTGAAGGAGAATTAAAGGAACAGGGTCCTCATCAGCTTTAGCCCTCTCAAAGGAGCCAGACTGTGTCTTATCACGTGTTCTGATGTCAAATAATCAACGCTTTCTTTCACAAATATTCAAAATCTTATAACACTGTGAGAAGCACTTACACTACATGACCAAAAGTTTGTAGACACCTGATCATCATACATATACGCAGTTCTTCCCCAAACTCTTACTACTGAAGCTCGAGAGTCGGTTCAGAGCTGGTGCCTATTCTAGGACCAGTATTTCATCTTTCGACAGCCAAAGAACCTGATTCGAGAGCGGAACCCACATTTTGCTGGTCTAGAACCAAGAACAAGACAAGTAAAATTTCGTTACTGCCATTTTTAAAACCAGAAACACCACTTGTAAACAGACAATGCAGTCCGCCAGTTTTGTTGTTGTGCTTGGTGATAGCGTTGAAGGGAAAACTGAGATGCTTACAGACATACAGATACCCAGTTTCCACCAACAGGGTTCTTAAACCGGTTCTGTTCGGGATTCTTTGAACCTTGGTGCTAGCGAACCAGCCACCAGTTTTGAGAAGAACCATTGTAATCAAGGATGCATCATTAATGGAGAAGGTTGCAAAAAGCACAACAGAAAGTCGGAGCAAGATGATGGATTGCATTTATTACCTGTAAGCTTCTTACAGATATTTGTCTGATTTATCCTTTTCCATTGTGTTCTCCAAACTAATGACATGCCCACTGATGTTATCAGGGTTTGCAGCTATCTTTTGGCTCCATCTGGAAACAAATATTATAAGTTCCAACCCAATTAATTTTTGCTCGAAATGCTCCAAACAGTTGGTGCGTGAACCAGAACGGAACCACTTCCCTGTTGGGGGGAAAAGAGGTAACAGTGATGTAATGATGTAGCTCTATCGTAGCTCTCTAGCCTGTGATAAAACAAAACAGTTCTTAGAAAGTTTGCAAGTTGAACCAACTCCAAACAAGCACAAGCACCAGGTCAGAACTATTGAGCATGACAATGCCCCTGTTCACAAAGCAGCTCCATGATGTGTTCAGGTTAAGGTTGGAGTGGAAGAACTCGAGTGTCCTGCACAGAGCCCTGATCTCAACTCCACTGAACATCTTTGGGATGAACTGGAACTGGAGCCTCCTCGGCATCCCAACATCAGCGCCTGACCTCACTAATGCTCTTGTAGCTGAATGAACACAAATCCCCACAGCCAAGCTCTGACATCTAGTTAAAAAGCACATATATGTGTGTGATGGTCAGGTGTCAACAAACATTTGGCCATATAGTGTTTTACTTTTCAAATAAATTTGTCATAATATCTGTTATAAGGATCCAAGGGTATGAAGGGCTATATTATGTCTGGTAGAATTATTATTATTATTATTATTATTATTATTATTATTATTATTATTATTATTATTATTAGGGGTTCAAGCACTAAAGGTGCAGGAACACTCTCAGAATTGATATTAGGATTTTTCTTTCTTGTAATTATTATGTTCTGCTCTTAAACAAATGGTGCAGCCCAAACCATAAGGGGTAAAGGCATGAACCTTGGTTAATAGGTAGTACTCAGCCCAATGGTGGCGCTATAGAGTTTCTCAAGATAATCAAGAAGCTTCAAGAACCATTTAGCTTCACCCACTTCCGATTTTCTTTTGTTTGTTGCTAATTTGCATAATATGCAAAATCTAATTTTTTGGACTAATAATGGTTTTGCCTTTCCTTACAAAGCTGGTGGCCAAATTCTCAGAGAGCATACGTCCAATCAAGCTGAAATTTGTTGGGCATGTAGGTTTTCTCCAGACAAACAAATTTCAATGTCACATTCATTAACTCAACAAGAAGTCAGCCACTTTGGATTTGGTGCATGCTCACAGTTTCCAAGTTTTTAAAGAACACTTCTGCAAGGTTCCATCATCAGATTCATACCATTCATACCATTTTGATGTCTCAGTGTTGCCATGTCATGCCACAATTAACATGTCATACCACAAAAACAGGAAGCAAGGCGTTGTGCAACGTGGCCCAAAATTCACATGTATGCTCAATGACGAGGCAATAGTGATTCGTTTTCATCGTTCCACCCACTTGCACTGAGAAGTAGCACTTATGAAACATTCTTCTAGATCCTCCTCATAGTTGGTAATCAGATTCATACCAAATTTTGGATATCCTTGATGTTAAATTTTGAATAATTTTTTTACAGCCTAAATGGTGTTGCCATGACGACTCAATCAGTTAATGAACAAACAGAAAAGGTGTGGCAAAATTCCATTTTGGATGACAGTTTACATAATACTGTACATGCCCTGTGTGATTAATTGTTAAAGTGCCACCAAATGGACACAGAAAGTAAGGTTTATAAACCAAACTCTTCAATCTTCCTCCTAGATGTCTCATCAGATTCTTGTCATGTACGTTAAACAAGGAGATATAGTTACAGTATATACACATAGGGCATGGGTGTCCAATCTTATCCGGAAAGGGCCGGTGTGGGTGCAGGTTTTCATTCACACCTGATTCCACCTGTTTAATCTTGGTGACTCAGTAGACTCAGGTGTGGCTTCTTCTTGGTTGGAAAGAAAACCTGCACCCATACCGGCTCCTTCTGGATGAGATTGGACACCTCTGTCATAGGATCAGTGTTTAATGGTTATACTGCCACCACCTGGCAAAAGGGGAATTATCGAGTTTTTAATAGATTTAATCAGGTTAATATCAGATTTGGTCAGCATGGTTGCCAGTCCACCACATCGCCAACACAGACAAACAGCCACACATGCTCGCATTCACACCTATGGGCAATTTAGAGTAGCCAGTTGACCTAATCTG
>JAQQZU010062664.1:0-18613 GCA_030068025.1 Parauchenoglanis punctatus
CATCATTTCTCCCCCAGGGTCCCTTTAAATGAGCGCGCCACAGGAGTTCAGTCACGCGCTGACGAGTCTCTTTACTGATTCGATTCTTTCGAAACAACCACGATTCGTAATTCCTGTGATTCACATAGAGGAAGGTTTCGACTCCTTCAGTCCTTCTTTCACTTTCACATCCTCAAACTTTTTATATAATAAAACAAACTCTTGTAAGCAGTAGACAGGTTGTTGTAAATCAGATATATTTTACAAAATACTCGAAAATGTGAAAATGTTACATGGACAATGATATTAACCTATAATACGTGATAATTAATTATTTACCCAAAAACATATTTTGCCAACACACACGCACACACACACACACACACACACACACACACACACACACAACACATTATTATTATGTTTTATAATATTATAGAGCTCTGGTGTGTCTGGAAAGACATTTTATTCCAACAGCAGCTTTTTAAATTTTATATATATATATAAAAACAAACAAGGGCAACGCTGATCAATGACAATTTATAAGAATACATTTAATTCGCTCCTGCTGGGTTAATAATTATTCAAATCAACTACGATCTAATTATGAATCATAAACATGTCCACTCTGAGTGAGTCTCAGCTTAAAAAAAGAATCGTTCAAAAAATAAAAAGAGTCGACTCGTTGAGTCATTCGGCGCAGATGAGTCACACCGCAGGCGAAACACCTCGGATGGATTCCTTCTTCTGAAAATCCGAATGTACAGGTGATTAAAGCCGCAGGCTGGCTGTGAGAAAGCGGTCCTCGGTGTTTGCTACAGAGGGGCTTCTTTTTTTGTAAAGTCTCTCCTTGATTCTTGATGAATGAGCAGGAAGGAGTGAGGAGGAGGATGGACAGGACGGAGCTCTCAGGACAAGACATTCCGGAGAGAAAGCGCCATAAATCTACAAAACAACAACAATAACAACAACAATAACAACAACAATAACAAAGCCGAAACAGTAACGGATCTGTAGTGAGGATGTGCAGTGTACAGGAGGAGCCACAGCTGCTCGCGCGGAGCTTCACTGACAGCCACTGGACTATTGGTGACCCGCGAAACGAGTCGGTTCATTCGAGGGTGAATCGATTCTTGAGTATTTTACAATCATGATTCAATGCTTTTCAGTGTTTTAATCTGCTTGAACCGCGGAGTGTTAGCTGACAGTATCCATTGCATGAATGTGTCTTAATTTAGGATTTGAACCTGCACCTCAACCTGTAGCCTACAGTATTCCCACTCCGAATCGTTTGTTCAAAAGAACCGACTCTATGAAATGATTCGGAGTTAGCATCACTCCAGTGTATTCACTGATCCTGCCGGTTTGACCCAACCTTCCTGTCTGTGTGCCAAACCCTCTGATGTAGAGATTCTCATGTGAGACAGGTTTCACAGTGTGTGTATAAAAGCTGGAGGTTGATCAGCTCCTCTCAACCACTGACTCTCAGCATTCCGGCTGTGAAAGGAAAACTTTCCATCTTGGACAAGAAAGAACCCAAAGGAAGCATGGCTCATAGCTGGGGTTACGGCACTACTAATGGTAAGACCAGTATGGGGGTCTTCTTTTGCACAGGGAAATGTCTTATGTTTGATGATTTAACAGTTCACTTTTTGTAAATAATATCTATCTATCTAGCTATCTATTTTTGAAAATGTACATATTTTTTTTTAATTAAATTTTTAATTTAATTTAATTATTGTGTTAACTCAGAAAACAACAGTTGTTTCTGACGAAACCAAGCATCTGCCCATCCATTATCCATCCCGCTTTCTCCATTAAGGGTCGCCAGGAGCTGGGGCTCAAAACAAGTCTACATTTCAATAATATAAATAATAATTTCATGTCCCATCTTCTTTTAATCACAGTTTATTTATTCTACAGTGCTGTTGGTTATAGAGTACGACGCTAATTTCAGGTTAGCCTGTTTGCAGATTTGTATGGTGATCATGCTTGCAGAGAATCCTCATATAAAGAAGTGTAGTCTAAAGAAATGCACATTGTCCTGCATTCCAGTGAAAAAGACTATAATATTTAAAAAATGGATGTGCATTGCAAACGTATTGCATGCACCTTTACTTCTAAATATATAAATATCTAAATCAGTAAAAATATTCTTTTTCTCCTTGTACAGGTCCTTCCACATGGGCTGAAAACTTCGCCAATGCTAAAGGATCCCGGCAGTCTCCCATAAACATCATCCCGAGCCAGGCCCAGTTCGACTCGTCTCTCAAGCCACTCAAGCTCCAGTACGACCTGTCCACGTCCAAAGATATCCTGAACACTGGCCATTCATTCCAAGTGAACTTTCTGGATGACAAGGACAGCTCAAGTGAGTGCCTCCGTTGCTTGGTTATGTCATTTAGTGCAACAAATCCACATCAGATTCATTGTAGTCCACTAACTATAGCCGTGAAGGAGAAAACCGTCTGCAACTCTAAAAACAAAGGGCACAAATTAATTTCCGCTCTAGCAAAATGTAGGCACTCTTCCATCCTGACATAAATGCAGCCGATTAATCAGCTGATGGATCGATTTCTGAAGTAACGGGAGCTTAAAGCTTTAGATTGATTTACTTTTAAGAGAGAAAATACAGTGAGGCTGGAGAGGGAATGACTGTTTATAGCTGTTATTGTGTAAGTGAGAACGGAAACTAAAACTCGTTCACTTTACCATCCTCTCTCAAGACAAAAAAGTCCCACGAGTGCTTGTGAAACTCCTCTGCCCTGAAGGTGCCAGAAAATGTAAATTTACAGCTTTATCTCTGACTGTAAAAAGTGACACTGGAGACTCTCTGTGTCTGCATGATTGATATAATTCATAGTTTTTTAAATTTTCACTAACTCAGTAACTATTATATGTGGTTAACAGGTCGAGCCTGCTTCCTGTAATTTCCGGCTGTTGCTTTGCGAGCTCGGCTCGTTATCATCAGGCTTTCAGCATTAGTCCTCCTTGTTTACTTCAGTCCTAATGCATTATATTATGGGATGGAGCACAGAGTCAGATTGCGCTGCTTTTCATGCCAGACTGCCCATGAATGAAGCGTGTTGAGAATTTCGTTTTAATGGAGAACATGTAGAGCTTTTACACACTCAACCGATAATAAGATGTGAAATGATCCCTGATAAAATCAATAATGTTTAGCAATTTATGATGTTTATGGTTCAAGCAAATATTTAGCTCAGGGTCTCAGCGTAATGCTTAATTACCGTGGCTGGATAGTGTGTCTCGAGTCACCGCTCTGAAGGAAGTGTGTCAGTACATGGGAAAAGAGTAATAATGTGTTCGTTCTCCTGGGGAAAGCAAAGACATGCTGCCACACTGTTTGCTTTTCTGCACTTTATTTAGCTTTGTTGACCTTTAACCCAAATGATAAAATGGCATAAAACAAATAATAAAGCTAGTGGAGAGCACAGCAGCACAAAAAGTGCCTTAATTTGTTTTTTATTTGCTGTGGGACATATAAACCTCTCAAATGCTATTAAATTAAATGTATGCGTCCTTTTTATATCAGCTGAGACATTTGTAACATCTGAAGGCAAAATCCAAGTCTAATCCTTTAGACCAGAGCACATATCCATGTGTTTACAGTGTATACCATAGCTCTCTGTGTGTGTGTGTGTGTGTGTGGTGTGTAGTTCTGACCGGTGGGCCCGTCACTGGCACATACAGACTGAAGCAGTTCCACTTCCACTGGGGCTCGAGTGACAACAAAGGGTCCGAGCACACAGTCGATGGTGCCCTGTACCCCTGTGAGGTAACACAATATCCAATGCAACACACTCTGACCACGCCCACTCTCCTTTGATACTAGGAGATGTCCACTCCCTCCTGTCAATGCACCGACGACTGACACCCTCTCGTGAGGATATTCTGATCACACCCACTCTTTCATTTGGATATATTGACCACTCCCACCCTCTGCTGTAGATCCTCTGGCCACTCCCACCTTCTGCTCTAAGTTCTCTGACTGTGGTAACAGAAGCCATGGGAGCATTTCTTCAGAAATGGCAGCTATAGCGTTTTCTCTTTCTCAACTTCTTTCACTCTGAGTCACGCCACAAGTCACGCCACCAGTCATGCCGCCACAGATTGTTTCAAGATGAACCTCAATAGTGTCTCACCAACTTTTACATTTCTTTTCGTCTCGCTTTGTTTTTTTGCCCTCAGCTCCATCTGGTGCACTGGAACACCAAGTATCCAAGCTTCAACGATGCCCTGAGCAAAGCTGATGGCTTGGCGGTTGTTGGGGTTTTTCTGAAGGTCAGAGTTTTAACTAAAGCACCACATCTCAGATGATTCTCCTGAGATTTGCAGACTCAGATCTGTCACATGTAACCTTTTCCTCTTTCTTCATCGCAGATTGGTTCTGCCAATCCTCGACTGCAGAAAGTTCTGGATACCTTTGAATCCATCAAAGCAAAGGTGACGCTTCACTGATTCCTAAATTCTTTGTGGTTTTGTAGTTCATAAATACAACATTTGGTGACTTTTTCTCTAAATTTCCAACTTTGTTTTTGTCTTGTTTTCCCTCAGGGTCAACAAACCACATTTGCAAACTTTGACCCTAAGGGCCTGTTGCCTGACTCTCTGAATTTCTGGACTTATGATGGTTCTCTGACCACACCACCTCTGAATGAGTGCGTCACCTGGATCGTCCTGAAAGATCCGATTAGCGTGAGCTCTACTCAGGTACGCCATCTATTCTGCCAGGGATTTATCCATGACAATCATGGAGATGGAGATGATGTTTAAATATGTTTTAGTCAGTGTCTAACAAAAGAAAATTGTGGATTTTGTATAATTCATGCTAATCACGTGAAATAATCCAAAATGTTAAAGCAGTTAGCATGACTCCACTCTGAGGCAATACAAAGCCATTTTAAATAGATTCGCCTCCAAATTGTCAGTTTTCCGACTTATTTGAAAATTAATATGAGCAAGTTCATATGTTCAGTATTTGCACACTTATTCAATGCTTGTAAAAAAAACCCAAATAAACAAACAGGGAGGGTCTGAGAGTGGTGTTTAGCAAGATTAGATTAGCTAAACACTCCTTGCACTAAGCGCAAAATGTGACAGAACAGATCATTTTTTAATAGGGCTGAGCGTAGTAGCTAAACCTCTTCATGTCGATACCATCTCTCACATGTCAAGTAGTCACTAGTCAACTGGCAGTGCAGGTTTTTCCAAGAGCATTCTGTCTCTCAGGCACTCAGCCACATCTGTGGTTAAGGCGTATTCTCCTCAGACCTACGGGTGTCACGGAAATAACCTTTAATTTCTAATTAAGTTAATTTTGTATGTTTAGACATGGTGTATAATGAGTGTATCGTCTAAGGTCAAGGTGTCTGTCGAGCTCTGTGGCACACACAGGAAGTGAGTAGGGGTGCATCTGGTGCAAACAGGAAGTGGGCTCAGCTCTGCAAGTTTCCTATAAGTTTACTGGTATTCCACAAACACAGGGTGAAATAAAGATTCACATGCTGGATGGAAGTGTATGTGTTAAAGGTCTAAGCTGAGATTTACAACCTGCATTTCAGTGGAAAATGCCTGTGCATGTTTGTACATGTATTTGTAGACTTGCAGGGTTTTTCATTCAAGTACAAAGGAATTAATACTTTTTTTCCCTCGTCTTTCCTTCTTTAGATGACGAAATTCCGCGGTCTGTTGTTCAGCTCAGTGGGAGAGAAGGCTGTCTGTATGTGCGACAACTTCAGACCCCCTCAGCCCATTAAAGACCGCAAAGTTCGCTCCAACTTTAAGTAAACCGCAGAATGCACATCTGACCCTGCCCACAGAATGCATCTCAGCCAATCAAAATGCTTCTTTTCCTCACAATGTCCCTGACAAACTCTGCAAATCAGTTCTAAGCTTTGTTCTTCTAAGGTTCATTTGAATAATTGACTCAAATTAAACCAACTTTTGTGTTGGTTCAGATGAATCAGTTGATACATATTGATTCTGAAAATAACCCAAAAACAATACCATGTCTCAATTGGCTCATTTGTTTAAATTGCCTCATTTGTACAAGCACTTTTGATTTGGTTCAAATGAACCTGAATTCCAAATTCCTGAATTTGGAATCACAATATGAAAGAATATAACATGCTATGAATTGTCTGAACTGTTTTGTTTTAGTGGTTCAAGATGGATCAGTTGGTTCATTGAACGTGGTGCGAATCAGTGGGTTTAAATCTGTGAACAAAATGACAAACTTTGAAAGGCTCTTTGAACAAATTTATCAGCTCAGTTGAACTGAAATTAACCGCTCAACATTTGGTTCATCTAAATTTTGAAAATAATAAAATAACAACAAAACAAACCCACAACATAATAGAAAATGCTATGAGTCAACTGGTTCATCTATTCAAATGAATCGACTCCCAATCTGTTACAAGCGGCTACATGTAAAACTAATGATTGTATTATTATTTTATTGTATACTTATTGTATTAATTATGGACATTTTACTTTTTTAATTGTAGATCTTCCACAAGTTCAGAACTAGAGAGAGTGATACTCAGTGCTCCCGTTAGTTTAAGCTTCCCTTACTCCTGATGTAAGATTATCTACTGGATTTATTTCTTTGTTTACATTTGTGATTAGGTTGAGATGTATGAAATGTTCAGGGTGCAGAGCACAGCGAAGAAGAAACCCTCTAGTGAGCACTTTTCACTTTAAAACGGAGCTAAAGAGAATTAGAGAAAACATATAATGAAGATATAGATTATAGTTTATTGATAAAAAATGTCTATTGTTTTATGAGAGGGTTGAACTCATGAATAAAAAATTAATATATTTAAACACTTTACGAGTGACTTGTTTGTGTTTGAGAAGAATAATAGCGTGAGTCAAAGCATTAGAGCAACAGCAGTCTGGTGTCATTTGCACAACTGAACCTAAAAGAAGAATTAATTCCTTAATGACATATTTTTTTTTGTTGTCATGTGACACCATACTTTCAACTGCTAATTCTTTCAAACCTTTCTTTAGGCATCTCTCATTTGTACTATACAACTACCTACTGATTACAACATGCAAAAACATCCCTCAGGCACTTTTTACCATTATCACATTCCAGGTCTGTTTTCTTTTTTTTTTCCAAACAGTGAATTGAATAAAGAATCGACTCATTTGAACAAACGCTTCTGGATTTGTTCAAATGGATCGGATGCTGGTTTGAATTCTTAGTTAATATAAAATAATTTAAAACACTTTGAATGATGACTTGACTCATTTGAACAAACTCTTCTGAGTTTGTCCAAATGAATCAGTAGCTGCATTGGAGTTATTAGGAAATACAAAAATAATACAATACGCTTTAATGATCAGTTGATTCATTTAAACAAAGTCATCTAAATTGGCCCAAATGAATCAGTTGCTGTATTTGAATTCTTAAACAATAGTAGTTAATATACGGTAAATGCTTTGAATGATGAACTGACTCATTTGACCGACCTTGTTTTAATTGGCTCAAATGAATCAGCTGCTTGTATTTCAATTCTGAACTAATATTAAATAGAAGAAAAAGTTGTGAATAATGAGTTGACTCATTTGATTCATTTGAGCAAAACTGGCTGCCTAAATGAATCAGTAATTGTGTTTGAGTTCTGAATAGGAAAAAAATATCGACCAACACGAATCAGTTGGTAGGGTTTATTTCCTCAGATGAACTGAATCTGTGGACTATTGTGTCATTTTGTGTTGTTATCTAACATGCATGTGCAGTTTAGCAGTGGATTCGCCCCAGGCCATTTCACCTTTGTTTGTGCTGTTTGCTCATGCACTCATTACTAAACGAGGGATTATGAAAGACGCTTTCATTAGGTGTTGGCACACATTTCTCAATGCCCTGTGCCCACTTCTCATTACTGCACTGACACATGGCTTGCGTAGGGTGTGTGTGATCATAGTGTTTGTCCTTTTTCAGATCTCTGGCAGCTTCGCTTGCTCCGAGCATGAATAGATTTAGTCAGCCTCAGTTATGACGACATGAGACACCACAGTAAACACTGGGCTGAAAGAAGAAAACAAAAAAACATGTTGTGCTTTGTTTGAACATTTGGAGATTGAATTTAAAGATTTGCACGATCATACCTGAAAAAAAAAAAATCTAAATAAAAAGTGCTCTTAAACGTATGTTACAATATTGATAAATAATGCAAATGTGGATTTTTATCTCACCTAACCCTAACCTGAGACTTCTGAGTCTTATTAAACTTAATGAACATTAAATTCTGATTTTACTCTTTTGTACCCTGTGAATCTGTCGGTATGAGATGTTCAGTCTATAGTGCACGAGCAATACACAGATGTCAGTCTTTATTCTCGGTAGCATGCAGTTTTAGATCCTGAAAAGTCTCCTATTCAGAGTTCTATAAATGAAAGTATGTGTAATTAAGTTCTGCCTGCTTCAGTCTACATATGCCTCTCAGTCCTACTGTATGGTTACAGAGGAGAGAAATTAGAGAGCAGACAGACAGGGAAGTGGAGGAGTGACGACAGAAAGAGCTGGAGACAGACGAAAACCAGAGACATGAAATGGGAAAGAAAGACTGAGGAAATAAGGAAGTGAGACCTATCAGGAGTGTCAGCCTTCTCTCTTGGTGCACCATCTGCTGGCATCATTTATTATTATTATTATTATTATTAATAATAATAATAATAATAATAGTTCATATAGCTCCGTTCATACTGAAATACGCCTTGAAGTGCTTCATAAATGAAATTAAAAACAAATAAAGAAGCTAACGATTCATGCAAAATGTATCCAACTAGTCAATATGATGAAATTTAAACTTCTTTGATGCAATATAAGCCCTTAGCTGCAAGGAAAATATTGACTTCTTGTTTCCTCTCTTCCTGTCTCACCTTTTGCTAGCAACAAGCTAGCTAGCTAACTGTGACAAGTGACTGTACAGTCAGGATTATAGATTGAGACATTAAATTTGTCTGTTATACATACTGTATAACTCATTTAATGGTACGATAAGATTCTCCTGCTGTGTTAACTGCTGATGCTGTGAACCGCCATATTGATTTGACGTCACGTGCTGAACTCGGGGTTGGATAGACCGTTCCAGTTTTCCGTATTGAGGGGCGTTTTCTTTTGTTTTTCTTATTCAGAGGTCAGAAAAACAGAATGATGAGTTTTAGAGCTAATTTTACAGCTAGAAAAACATAAAACTGAAGGATGAAGTAGTGAAACTAGGCACATTCACTGATTCTTAAACATCTGGAAAAGTGTTTCATTATTTGTTTTTTACACTAAGTGATTATTTACTATTTTGGGTTAGGGTTAGGGTTAGGTTATTATATTCTACTACTTATCATTAACTCCGCCTTGCTATTATGAAAGCTATATAACTGAGCCTTACTTATAACTTGAGCCTGTTTCGTCACAGGAATGAATGTTTGCATGCTCAGAGGAGCGCAGTCACTGACAGCACAACAGGAAACATGTTCAGGAAACAAAAACTGCTCCTGCCATTAGTGCCATTAGGCAACTCTTATGTTCAAACCACAAAAATATTCTTTATGTAATTTGTCTAAATGTCTTGTAAGTTCCTTCTAATTTCTCCTTCCAGGGCAGTTCTAATTTCAATGTTATGTGGTGTGTGAGCAGAAAATAAAACACTAAAATGTGCAGTGGAAGAAGAGAAATTGAAAGCTGGGGATTTTAGATAAATGCATGAAGGAAAGATAATGGCATTTATGTCAACCAATATGCTATGAGAGAGAGAGAGAGAGAGAGAGAGAGAGAGAGAGAGAGAGAGAGTCCAGGAAGTTGAGTTTAATTATACTAATGTGTCTGGGGTTTTAGAGGTGCTGGCAGGCAATGTTGATGTGGTTAGGGAAAGTAAGCAGCAATTCTGTGGAATAAAAACCCTTCACTTGCACAGTGACACACACACACACACACACACACACACACACACACACACACACACACACACACACACAATGACGGAGTTCAGAGGTGGAGTTACCAGAGGAAACTGGCCAACACAAACAGTAACACATCAAACCTCTACAAAGCAGCTTATCATCATATAGCAACTGAACAAAGGACTCTGCTGTCCATTTCACACATAGGTAAAATATTATCCGTTCCTTCATCCTCGCCATGAAGGCCAAATAGCAGAAAGCTTATTAGCAGCTAGCCATAATGCTAAGGTATTGCCCACTTTGATGGTTTGAGCTGCAGGATTTACGGAAGTGTAATTGTCTCACCCATGACTCAAAAATGTGTTAAAATGCTTGTTTTGGTGATGAACTGATCACTGTTTCTGAGCCTTACTGTTTAGGAGCTTAAAGAGCTTAAGTTTAACAATCATGGATAGCATCATATCTTAAGACTAACATGTAGGAGATGGTTAAACCAAACAGTGAGATTAGTAATGATGCCTAAACTAGCACTAAAAAGCTTTCAAGCATTAATGAAAGGTCTTGGTGCACACTGTCAGTGATAATGTTTCCTTTTTTTTGTACTGAAGTTAGCAGGACAGCGGGCGAGTCTCGAGGCTGTGAGCTCGCTGATAAGCAAGTTGATAGGAACTGGGCGTGTGACCCCGAGTGCACAATTATGCAACACCCAGTGCACAAACACACAGGTTTTTTTTTGCCATGATTAAAAGCTGTAAAGGTGCACTGTATATAAACACAATGAGCAGCTCAATCACTATGATGTAATCAGCAGTAGACTGAATGCATGCAGGTGGAGAATGGGCAATGCATGATTGTCCAAAATAATAGCCATAGACATAATGGCTCATTTTAGGGATTTGATTCCTTTAATTGAAGTGAATCCTTCAAATGAATTAAACTTTGAAAATAGATTGGTACAATAGAAAGATATTGTGAAAAAATAATAAACAAACAGAGTTAGACATTGGATAAATATTAACAAATCACACACACGTCAGTGAAAGTGAAAAGAACGTTACATAGTGCAGAAGACCGATTCATTGATTCACCAGAAGCTCTAAACTGGACAATTTACAGTAACTGAAGGTAAATCTTTAATATTATTTCTTACTAATAATAGATATTAACAGTCACTTTAGGGATTTGATTCTTAAATCTTTAATAAAATTGCTTTGTCTGTATGAAATAATAATAAAATGTCAAATGAATGTTATATAGAATGACTTCTAGCATGCATTATATTTACAATTGCCAATTCATTTTAATGGCTAAAATATATTTACTGTACTCATAGAATAAACATTCTGTCTGAGTAAATGGTTAAAATAAGAAACACAACCTAAATGACAGATTTTTTTTCTTACCAAATTATGCATTTTGATCAAACATATGATTCTTTCATGCTTGTGATTCGTTTCATCTGACTCACTCCAGAGAATCATTTAAAATGATCAAATCTTGCTTCACTAGACTGAAACCCCCCTAAAGTGCATTAGCACTCAGAGTATAACTGAATGTCACTTCTTGTGAGTTTGTTTATTTATTAGCATGAGTGCTAATGTTGTTACAGTAATATGGAGGCTAAAATACAACGATGCTAACCAGTCAAGCAGTTACAGATCATGAGAAAAGTGCTGCTAGGCAACTGAGAACTGTATGCTAAACATTGGCTTGGTAACAACTGAGGAAAATGTTTGATAATTACTGAGGTGATTTAGCTGGCACATATACAGACAGTGTAAAGGGTAGAATTTGGCAATAAAAATGAGACAAAACCATTAAGAATTAAGAAAAAACAACAACTTTACTTTCAGATGTGTTGGTAAATTACTAGGAAATGATGACTTATGATAAAGGTACAAACATTAGCATCAAGTAATTTGGGGTTGTTGTGAATGCCAATGCTAATAAATTTGATCTAGTCCAGAGGTGTGCAGTCTTACACGCAATGCGCCGTTGTGGCTGCAGGTTTTCATTCCAACCAAGCAGGAGCCACACCTGAGTCAGGTGAAAGCCAAGATCAACTTGCACTATATGGACAAAAGTATTGGGACACACCTCTTCCCTGTTGGTATAATGGTCAGGTGTCCCAATACTATTGTCCATACAGTGTATTATTCAGGTGGAATCAGGTGTGGCTCCTGCTTGATTGGACTGAAATCCTGCACTCACAGCAGCCCTTTCCAGATAATATTGGCCACCCCTGATCTAGTCTAATCAGTCCAATCTAGCCCCGATTTCCCCGATCTATTTGGATAATAGCATGCAGCTTCGACTGCTGTTCCTTCATTTCTGTTAACATTTTCGAGATGTCTAATTACAAATAAAACATTTATCAGCAACTGTTGCATCATAAAGCATACTTTCAGTTACACCAGTTTGGATCCTCAAAAGTGAAGTTAGAAATGTAATCACCAAGCGATATTAATCAGTGAACTTTAAGACCTGTGCTACTGGATTTACAGGTGTGTGAGCACACACTGGGTATTACAGAGAACTTCAGGGTAAAAAAAATCACAACAAAAACACACAACTTTGTATTGTTGCTAATTCAGTACTTAGCTAATAACCTGCTGGTTCACAGGTGAATTATATTTGCATACAGCATAGCAGCTAAAATGATGTTTACTTCTTTGCACACTTGAGATTTCTAAGTGTTAGTTTTTATCTTACATTAGCTAGCATTAGCATATGTCATGTTCTACAATGTAAGTGAGAACAGGGACAAACTCGTGGATGGTCCACAGCCTGAAATATAACCATCAATGGACAAACATATGACATATTGATCTTTAATAAATGACATGTTGCAATTGTTTGCAAACTGCTGTGGTCTAAGAGAAATAAAACAATAAAATAATCAATTTCTTGCAATGCATTATGGGAAAGGATCAAACACAATAACTATTGTTGACTGTCAAGAATTTGTTAGAACAGGTCGTGTGAGCGCTAGCATTTCGGTACATGTCCTAAATTGGTTACTGGTACAAACAGTAAACATGGCCAGCATTTGCGCTGCATGCATAGGCCCGTGTTTCCCATTACAGTTTCTGTTACTCCCACACTTGGGTGCGACTCTGAACACAAAAGTCCTCAGGGGATCCTGAGATGTTTCTGTCTTGAACGCCCAAACCACACATCTTGTGTCTTTCTTTAACCCAGGCTTGCTTATTAAACTCTCGAGTAGATGTGCTCTGTAATTTAACACGTGATGATGCAGACCTCGTTCCTGGGACAAGACGCCCGGACCTGAATAACAAGTTCAGTAAGTGTGCGCCTACAGCATGTTCTTTTTGCGCTCATCATCGTTTATCATCCACAGTGCCGGGGACTGAAATGATTGGTTGCTCCAGAGACGCGTTCACACTCCAGATCTATATTTCAGGTTATTAGAGATTAGGGATTAGATTAGATAGAACTTTATTAAACCCTCGGGAAGGTTCCTCCGGGAAATTCAGCAATGTGTGTTGCAGTGTGGAGCATCTGAAACCAATACTTGTAATCCAGAGTATTTATTCTGTAATGTGTTTACTCGCTTCCATGCAAGATGCTAATTATGTTACGGGACCTAGCATTCATTAGCATGCTCGGGACCTTTGTGTTATGAACTGAAAGTGAGAATCACTGCATCCATCAAGTGACCACATGCACAATGGGAAGGAGTCAATTATTCAACTGGGACAAAGATTTATTTATTTATTTATTTTTTACTAAGCTAAGCCAAAGAAGCTATGTGAAATCACATTTGGTTTGCTAATAAGGTAGCAGAACAAAATAGCATAAAATAAACCATAATATCATAATTTATAAAAAGGTTTTCACTCTTAAAAAGGTTCAATCTAGAACCCTAAAGCATGCCTCAGCCTTTTCTTTCTGTTTAAAACTTTGATAGAGAAGCCTGCATCTCTGCAATAAAGGGTCTCCCTTTTTAGAAACAGTTCCAAGTAGACTTTCTTTAGCATGCTAGCACCATTAACCATCCAAAGAACCCTTTTATTAAAGAGTAGGTGGAGAAGTTGGGTCCAAAAATCTGTCAAAATAATCATTTTTAAATGGACTTCCAGAGGAAGATATATATAAAAAAATGAATGCTGTCACCTCTTTAAAAATTGTAGAGTTTTGTTTGAAAGCAATGAGCTAGTGGAGAGTAAATGTGGGCGGAGTTTGTCATGTCAGTTAAGCAGGCAATTCCTGTTCATGGATTTGTGCGAGAAATGCCAAACTTGATATTAAAAGCTTGAAGTCTGGCTTGCGAGAGTACTTGACAAAATACACTTGTTGATTGCAGATCGCTTGACTACAGCTAGCAGGGTCGCTGTTCGAGGTAGCTACCTACACAAACTGAAACTTTTCATTTTCAGCAGCTAGTTTGCTAAATAATGTGGCATAGCTAGCGAAGTGAACATTCCATGTCAGATTTTAACATATTAATGACTTTTAATCATCCATTTCAGTTTATTATTGCTGTTGTTAAAATATTATTATGCACTTAATAAAAATGAAAAAGAATTTAAACGACCAAAATTTTTATTATTTGTATTTTTTTATAACTTATTTATTTTTTATAGTGGCTCCGTAAGTGCTCCATTGCTAACATAATGTCACATTATTATATCTGACACTTCTTAAGAGGAACACAAAATGATTAAATCATCTGTTAAGTCATCTTATGTCCTGCGTTTTTCCATCTTTCAGCTCTTTGCATCATGTATCATGATTACCTCCCCTCTCTCTCTCCCTCTCTCTCTCTCTCTCTCTCTCTCTCGCCTCACTTCACCCGGTGTGAGATCACTGGCATGTGGGTGGAGGTGGGTGGGGTTTCTCTCTGCTCTAATCATGACTAGCCACCTGGCCTTGGCACCCTGTTGCCCATGCTGTTGACCCAGATGACATACCCCTCAGGGCAGCTGCTCACAGACTCTACCACCTTGATGTAAAGTTGGTTCAAATCCCTGTGCAGGTCGGTACAACCTCCATGTTGGGTTTTTTACCCTTGCGAGAAGCAGAGATGCTGAATATCTTGCTCCTGGGTAGAGAAGAACTGAAGGCGGAACTGATCCTTGATATCTACACTGCCACCTGTCGGTCAGGACAATATCTGCAGATCTGTCAATGAAGGAAAATATTAGATGATTTCACATAATTAAAAAAAAATATATATCACTACAAACAGATGAAAACATATGCCATGTCATTCTTTTATAAATACAAAATTGTAATACATTGCTGTGGTATAAGAGGAATGTTTATTTCCTTAGTTAAAAAATCTCTTTCAAATCGTTAACAGAAATGAAGCAGTAATAATTTCAGTATGTTTGATTAAATGTAATGTACAAATTATTATTATTATTATTATTATTATTATTAAATAGTCTTATTAAAACATTTTTTTTACATATTATTTATCCTTAAAAATATATTTCATGTTTTAATTATTTGAATCAAAATGCAGTTTCAGAAATTGCTCTACAAAAACAGGACTGCACTACATTTGCTATCAATTAACTTCTTTATAGCTTGGTTATGTTTCTCTACCATAAACAAGCAAGCAAAATAAATGTCTGTTTATTGTTACTGTACTGAGATTAGATGCATATATGGAACAGATTTGATGTTCAAATGAATCTAATAAATGTTGGAATAAAGTCTCCATCCTATTCAGAATTTTATATTTATGGGAAAATTCAGTATTCTGTGTTTGATGGTTCTGCGTCTACACCGTGTAATTAGAGAAAAGAACATCTCATTCTGACCCCTGGGTGGGGTGTGTTTGTGAGTGTGTGTGTGTGTGAGTGTGTGTGTGTGTGTGTGTGTGTGTGTGTGATGGGCAGCGTGCCTTTACATGTTTACTAACACTCCTCACCTCCCACATTTTTCTTCCAGTGTGTCAAATACCCACAGGTATGTAATGAGAGTTTTGGTATGGACCACGAGGCCATGAATCAGATTCAGATCAAAGTAACATAGACGCATAAACACTCTTCATGAAAGTGAGTGGGAAATTCTGTGGTGTTTAAATGCATAGTGGTTCACACATATAATGTCATGACATCCAGAGGTGTGAACTGTCACAAAACCACCATGAACTTCCCCCTTCTTCAAAAGTGGTTTGTACCATTTTGACACTAATTATAAATCCTGATGACTTCACTGTAAAATGTCCTCATGTGAGCATCCTTTATGTTCCAGGTGTCTGAACCTTCACCTGAAGAACTGTCTTGTCGGCTTTGATTGACAGCTGTCAGTCAACACAGATCTTAAAACAGCAGAGAATTCTGATCTCCTTAATTCAAATATGAAAAACACACAGTGTCTCCTTACTTCCTGCTTTAGTTTTGTGCTAGTGCTACAAGGCTAATGTCACTGCTGAGTAATGGAAGAGTATCTTCAGTACTTCAGTGTAAAGTTTCATAAAATAGAAACAAATTAAAAAATTTTTAACCATTATGAAAATCTATCACATTCCCTGATGCAGGGAACCACATGGGTAAATATATGAATCATATGTGAAAGGAAATGAATCACATGTGAAAATAAACAAATTACAGTACATGTGAAAAATGAGTCACATGTGGAAATGAATGAATTAAATGAAATTTAATTACTTGTGAAAAGAAATGAATCACTTGTGAAAATGAATCACACGTGAAAACGAATGAATTACATGTGAAAATAAATAAAGCACACATGAAAATTAATGACTCACTTGTGAAAATAAACAAATTGTAACAATTCCTTAACAAAAAAAAAACAAATGCATTACACAAGAAAAGTGAAAGATGTGTGAAATACGACATGTGAAGAGTCTAAGCCACACGTGTAAAGTAAAGTGACGTTTTTGTAAGGAAAATTAAACAAACTGTACAGTTTCACCATCAAACTTTATGCTTTAGAAAGAAATCACTTCAGAAAGAAAATGATTCGCCTTTAAGATTTTGCCTTTTTTGCTCTGAGATGTACTTTTGTCTTTATGTTTGTAGATAACAGCGTGGAGGCGCTTCCATGTCTATAACTGGTGACTTGAGTTCTTTGCAACGTTAGTCTCATAGAGAAGGAGAAATACAGAATGCCTGAGGTGCCTTACTGAGTGTAAATCAGGTGGAGGCGGCTGTGTGAGTTGGTGCATCACCTTAAGCAGGTACACAGAGTACAGCTGGGCCTCAAATAAAATGTGTGTGTGTGTGTGTGTGTGTGTGTGTGTGTGTGTGTGTGTGTGTGTGGTATGGGGGTGGATCCTTCTGAGGTACCAGGCAGCAGCTTGTACAGGTACACTGACACAGCAGTGGTGAGCATACACACGCTCTCTCTCTCTCTGACGCACACAAACACACACACACACACACACACACACACGCACACAGACACACAGAGACTTGTTTGCGAAAGGAGGGATATTGCACTCTAAACACAAAGACATGAGAACATGGAATGTATTCAATGAAAGATTGCTAATCCCCAGGGAAAGGTTTACTCACACATTCTCTCTCTCTCTCTATACACACACATTGCTTCCTAGAACTGTGAGAAGAGAGACAGAATGACTGACAGGGTGCTGCTGAAATGTCTTTCTTTACATACTGTGTGTGTGTGTGTGTGCGTGTGTGTGTGTGTGTGCGTGTGTGCGAGCGCGTGTGTGCGTATGCTTGTGTGCATGTGTGTGTATGTGCATGTGTTTGTGTGTGCATGTGTGCGTGTGTGTGTGCATATGTGAGTGCGTGCGTGTGTGTGTGTGTGTGCGTGTGTGCATGTGTGTGTCTGCGTGTGAGCATGTGTTTGTGTGTGCGTGTGTGTGTGCATGTGTGTGTGCATGTGTGCATGTGCGTGTGTGTGTGCGCATGTGTTTGTGTGTGCGTGGGTGTGCATGTGTGTGTGCATGTGTGTGTTTGTGTGTGTGTGTGTGCATGTGTGCATGTGCGTATGTGTGTGTGCGCATGTGTTTGTGTGTGTGTGTGTGTGTGTCTGCGTGTGTGCATGTGCGTGTGTGAGCGGATACAAAGCAAGATGACCAAAAACAGAACACAGAGACTAAGAGATGAGAAGAGAGAGATAAAGAGAGAGGGGGAAAGACAGACAGCAGATATGATGAATGAGAGACAGAAATAGAGATGCTGAGTGAGATAGCAGAGACGGTGGGAAAGAGAAAAAAGAGAGAGAGAAAGAGAGAGGAAGGGGGATGATGATGATGAGACACAGCGAGACAGCAGAGACGATGAAAGGGACAGTTAGAGAGAGAGAAAGAAAAAAGAGAAAGCGGGACAGGTAGATAGAGAGAGAAATTATTTTTGTTTCTTTCTTTCTTTCTTTCTTTCTTTCTTTCCCTCACCATCTCTCTCTTATTCTACATTTATTTTTCTATCTATTTACTCTCTTTCAATCTTTCTCTCTTTCATCCCCTATACATTTCTCTTTTAACCTCTGTTTTTTATTACTTTTACATCTACTTCAGCCATCACTCTATCTTTATCCCTTACTCACTCCATCTCCTCTCTCTCTCTCTCTCACTCTCTCTCTCTCTCTGGCATTATTGCTTAGCATTTTCCCACGGTCTCTCTCAAACATCCCACTTTTATTTTTTTCTACCTCACTCTTTCTCCCTCTCACACACACACACACACACACACACACACACACACACACACACACACACACACACACACACACACAC
>JAQQZU010063069.1:0-18570 GCA_030068025.1 Parauchenoglanis punctatus
CTGTTCATGGGAACTCTCTATATGCAATCTAAGAGGAACAACTGAAGAAAGCGATTATTAGATAGAAAAAACAAAACGGACCTAACAAAAAGTTAGCACAAACTTTATCTTTAACCTCAAGATAAAAACCACTGATAATATACAAAGAGAGAAAGGCCAGGTAAGACTTTGCTAGAAAGCCTGCCTACTTCTGGAACAAGATTCTTTGGACAGATGAAGCCAAGATAACTTGTATCAGAATGAAGAGAAGTGATTGGAGAAGGAATGGAAGGGCTCATGATCGAAAACATATCACATCATCTGTGAAACATGGTGGACATGGGTAATATATGGCTGCCAGTGGAATTGGGTCACTGGTGTTTATTGATGTGACTGCTCATAGAAGTTGCAGGATGAATTCTGAAGTCTATAGAGCTATGCTGCAATATTTCTGCTCAGATTCAGTCAAATGCTTCAAAACTGATAGGATGGCACGTCACAGAACAGATGGATAATGACCTGAAACATACCGCAAAGCAACCCAAGAGCTTCTTAAGGCAAAGGAATGGGATGTTCTTAAATGGCTGTATCAGTCAACCTAATTGATTATGCTTTTCATTTATAAAAAACATAACTGAAGGCAGAAAGCCCCACAAACAATTTGAGCTAGCAAGAAAGAGTGTGATTAGAGTGGAGAGCTAGTGGTATGTTCCTTTACAGCAAATTTCACTTTGCTCTCATTCAGGCTGCATGGGGTTAAATTCTTCTGGTCATTGAATAACTTGAAGTGACATTGCACAATGACGTTGCAAAGCAACTTTCAAAAGCAGAGACTTCTGAAAAAAATTATCATGTTTCCCATATATTTACATGGGTACAACGCAAGAGACACAAGCAGGTTGTTAGAGGCTGGCTATTATAAATTTTCCACGATTACACTGCACAACAACGTTTTTGCTTCTTGAACACTGCTGGGTGTTTCTTATAGATTTTTGGGTGCTGATCACGAATATCACATCAAAATTTACCGTTTCAGAGAAATCTTCAGTTTTATCATGATTTTTTCTTATATTTGTATCCAATACAGGACACATGAAAGAAATGTATGAGAATATGGAACTGTTTCTGAAGCACATCCAGTATACCAGGTATAACTGGAATATCTGTGGAGATCTTAATGTTGTTACTCTGTTACTAGGACTATAGCTCGACTATACAAAGTACTGTTGTTACATCTGTGAATGGGGCATCTGTGAATGGGAGAGCCGTGCCAAAGAGTCGCACTATTCTCGACAGAACTGGCCACTCTGGAAAAAGTTAGTTCCAGGACAGAAATATGTGGCACATGAATCACTTGTCGACCCGGCAAAGATATTTTTGCCTCCTCTTCACATAAAACTGGGACTCATGAAGAATTTCATGAAAGCACTGAACAAGGAATGTGAAGGTTTTCATTATTTAAGACAAATGTTCCCTAGAATAACTGACGGCAAGATCAAAGAAGGCATAGTTGTCAGACCCCAGATCAGACATGTTATAAGTGACAATCGGTTTGAAGCTCTGTTAGTTGGGCCAGAAAAAATTGCCTGGAAAGCCTTCAAAGATGCTGTTGACAATTTTTTGGGCAATTACAGAGCCCCAAACTACATTTCAGCTGGTAGACAAATTTCTCAAAGTATACAGGACAATAAAGTGCAACATGTCACTCACGATTCATTTCCCCCACTCACACTTGGACCTCTTCCCCGTAAATCTTGGTGCCGTCAGGACCAGGACATTGCTACGATGGAGAAACAATACCAGGGCAACTGGACTCTGTCAATGCTTGATGACTACTGTTGGACACTGCAACGTGATGCACCAGACATTGAATACAAAAGAAAATCAGGAGCAGAACACTATTAATTCTGTTGAATATAATAGCTTATGCAAAACATTAACGTGACTAAATACGTTATTGTCAGTAAACATATAAATGTCTGTTTCCTACGTGAGATCCTACGTGATGCAGTAAAACCAAAACTATATTTGTGCATACCCAGAAGGTACCTGTCACAATCAGCAAAAACTTTTCAGGAAGCAACACTTTTAAAAAAAAATTGCTGTGCAGGGTTATATAAACAAAAGACAAGTGACTTTGTAGGACTGCTAAAGCAAAGGAAAGACAAATATTGATAGATGTCAGACAGTGACAACAAATGGGAATGAAGACAACATGACCATAACAGTGAGACTTTGCGCTCATTACCACTATCATGTTAGTCATCCAACATGAAGTTAGTTAGCTAGCGAGCTACTTAGCTAGTTACTTAGCATGAGCAATCACTAGCTCACTAAATAACACAAATATGTTTAGTTATCATCTCCACTCTGTATGAATTATTTATACAGTTGATGTGTCTACCAGGTGTTTTTTACCTAGTTGTCAAGCCACTGCTGGATCTTACATCACATTGACCATCCATCCATCCATTATCATATACTGCTTATCCATCAGGGTTGCAGGGGAAGCTGAAGCCAATCCCAGCTGACTTCAGGCAAGAGGCAGGGTATGGGAGGAAACCAGAGTGCCCAGAAGAAATCCACACAGTCCCAGGGAGAACATGCAAACTCCTCACAGAAAGGCCCTAGTTGGCTGGCAGGTTCTAACCCAAAACCTTCTTGCTGTGAGGCAATGGTGGTAACCATTGCACCACTGTGCCACCTGTGACCAATGACCAGCCCTTGTACTGTAATTTGTTTGTCTGATTTTGATTATGATGTTATTTTGATTCCTGTTTTCAACCTGTTTAACTCTGTTTGCTGATTGCCTGACCTGTGCCTCTTTTTGGACCATGTTGTTTGGGATTGCCTGACTGTTCTCATAAATCTGCATTTGTATCTGACCCAAACTTCCTCCCTGACATCATGAATTCAACAAGTCTGCCTGAGCTGCAGTAGGCATTATTGGCATAGAATGAGCTTGTGAGACGCAAGAAAAATGCAGGGTTTTGGCTTTTTAAGTGGGATGATGAATATTGGCAGCTCACTTCACCTAAAAGATCACCACCTTGAACCCCAATATAGATATATCTTCCTTACATTACATATTCTCTCTTGCTTTCTATATTCCTGCATATGATTCTGGACTTTCTATCCACTGGAGTGTGCCACATGAATATATTGGCATTTAGTTTTTGAGAAAGGGATCAATCTTGCAATCTGAACTATATTTTCTTCAAGTACCCAAAGGTCCAGGACCCCTTTTTGTATGCACTGGGAGTTGTGTTTAGGGGAGGGGGGGTTCTATCTCATCATCCCTTCTTTCTGCCTTGAACTCCATGCCCCTTTCAAAGACTCTGTCCTCCTCAGGGTGACACTGGATGGTGTGAGCCATTACACTGTACAACTATGCAGAAGTAAAGTCAAACAGTACTGCGGATGCTAAAAGGATCTTTTGATGAGATAGGTGAGACTCAGGATTAAATTGTTTTTGGTAAGTGTCTTTACAGTATGCATGTAGGGCCACCATCTGGAGCAGTAAGCAATTTGCAAGTGAAGGTAGCTCCAAGCAGATGCAGAGCATCAGGATATGCAAGACTGAAGTGCAAAAGGATTCAGGATCAGGCACTTCAGGCAGCAGGACAATGTATAGTGTGACAGAGAGGGAGAGAGAACAGATTATTAGGTATGCTCTGTAGTGGTTTAAGGAAATTAACAATATAATAAGAGCTCCATGCCACTCCACCATCAAGAACCTAGATGATGTGTGCGAAAGGGGATGGGGTGAATGTTTAACAGAAAGCTATACTAAACAAAGTTGTTTTCAACCTAGAGTAAAGATTGAGACTCAGCCCTAAACTCCAATTGGAATTGTTCCGTAACTGAAGGGCTGTGTTGGAAAATGCTCTACCCACTGCCATAGTCTTCATTATTAGAGGTATTAATAATATAATATGATTATTCACTAATATGTAATATTATTAAAATTTCAGAATCTAGTAAGAACAAATAAGTAGAGCTCGTTTATGCGCCTACTGGGTGTAACACTAGGTAACAAAAACATGCACTAGTTTTTCTGCATCATGATATTCTATTTCTTATATATATATATATATATATATATATAATATATAAAGGGTGAAAAAAAATTCTGGCCTAGAAGTATTATCCACATGAGTGTCAAATGAGATTTTGGTGTTGGAGACGGACAGGCTGACCAGGGTGCAGGTGCTTACTCAGATCTTTAATGAACAGATGCAGGCGGATAAGTCCAAAGGGCAAACACAGTTCAAGGGCAGGAAACAGGTGCAGGGTCACTTGAACAGCAAACAGGGTAACACAGGCAGAGCAATAATCAGAAACAGTCAGAGAGAGATTGGCAACAAACAGTCAGGAAAATACATTCCTTGGCAAGTTAAACAAAGAGAACTGAGTGTTGCTTCACAGTGCAAGTGTGTGTACAGGGTCTTTTTATAGTCTCTGGTGTGTGGGTGTAATTGAAGGCAAGTGTCCGAGTAATCAGTATGATGGTGAGTTGGATTGAGTGGGAGCTAGCAAGGAGTGTTCAGAATTGGAGCCTTTGTCAACCATGTTTAAAGTCTGGTAGTGTTGCTGGGAAATGGATGTATTAGGCTACTGTTCTGAATGTGACAGAAATGTGACAGGCATTGAGCTTTCTGCAGCCAGATGCTCCTTTGATATCTTTTGTTATTAACCATACTTGATCTCCCAGTCTGAATCTGGGGTGCCCTCCCCTGTGTTGATCAGCGAATCACTTAGCTGTCTCTGCTGTCTGTTACACAAGTTGGTGCACAAGCTCCCACACCAGCTTGCTCTATTGAAGTTGATGGCAGGTGAGTCAGTGGGGTTGCTATTCCACAGGAAAAGTAGCAGTTTGTATCTGAGAGCATACTGGAAGGGGGAGAGGTGGGTGGTGGAATGGTGCAGAGAGTTTTAGACATATTTTACCCACAGGAGACACTGGGCCCAGTCACATTGATTTTCTGAACAATGTGTTCTCAGGAAGTGGCTTATTTTTTGGTTTGCTTGCTCCAGCTGTCCATTTGACTTGGGATAATAGCCAAATGAGAGACACTATGATTACCCCAAATTCTCCATAAAACTGGACCATACCCAGGATGTGAACTGACCCCTCAGTCATTGACTATGTCTTCCAGGATGGCAAAGTAAAGGAATACATGGTAGAATATTAATTCTGTGGTTTCAAAGGCTGTAGGGAGTGCAGTCAGCTGGATTATGCACAGAGAGCGTGAAAACCAGTCTAGGACAACCAGGATCACTGTAAGGATCTCTGTTCAGAGATCTCTGGATCTCTGAAAATCCAGCACAATGTGGGACCAGGGGCATAGTTACATAGACAGTGGCATGAGTTTCCTTGTAGGGGAAACTTGAGGGACTTTGTCTCAGGCACAGTACACAGGACAGGTTGCCACAAATTTACGAACAATGGTTCTCATTCTTGGCCACCAGTACTTGATGATGATCAACTCATGGGTTTATGGGTTCTAAGTGTGCCTGGGTGTCTGGTGGCAGGTAAAGTTAGTAGTAGCAGCCCAGGTTAGTAGTTTCCCCAGAATCATGGAGGCATGTAGGTGAGGCCAGGGGGGCATGCAGCGGGAATATTAAAAGGGTTTGTGAGCAATTTCTCTGTCTAAATACCACATTCCTCCATTCCTCCGGCATGAGTTGAACCGTCAGTTGTGCCTGGGTTCCAGTGACATGATTTTGCTCAGTTTGGGTTTTGAGAGAAATATGACATGGGATGTAGTTTGGGTCTTTAGCAGAAGTAGTGGCAGATCTAGTGTTAGAACTTGGTTCAGGTTCAATCTCTTTCAGACTCCGTCTCTCTCTCTCTTCCTCTGTGTGAAAATCGCAGCTTGGAGAATTATCTAACAGACACAAGGTCGTGTTAAACTCAGTCTGATTTAATGAAGAATGTCTAGGAGTACTTATACAAAGAAGCACAGATCTCAAGGAAACAGATCATTAGAAAAACACCTTATCTGGACAAAACATACGACATAATAAAAAGTCCACGGCGTGAGAAGTACGACACAAGATAAACAAGGACAGTAAATCATGTTCTCTACGATTGCTAACCTAAACAAATTTGGTCATGTTATAAAGACCATAAAGGGGCCACAGGGGCCTTTACTAAGGGGGCCAAGTATATGGCCAACATCCATGTATACAATCCCTGTAAGTATTTATTTATACTGCAAGTGAGAAACTTCAGAGGGCATGTGTAGGTATTTTAAAGACATGAGAATTTTATATCATAGAACAAATGTCTTTTGATCAAATGTTTCAAATTGAGCAAGTTTAACGGTTTTGAACTTTTTGAAACCAATAACACTGGCACCCCCACACACAGCAGCAGCAAGAGAGAAACTGCAGTGAAAATGGAATGGTATTTTACATAATATTTACATAATTTTTTTTTCTTAATCAAATGTTTATGGGCATACTCGCACTAGGCGATCCGAACCACTCCTGGGAGCATTTGACCCCTAATGACCAGAGTGATTGATCAGTGTGCAGGCTTGGGGAGTAACGGAATACATGGAACAACGTTATGCAATTAGGATACCAAAAAAAGGTAACTGTATTCCATTATAGTTACAGAAAAAAAGCTGTAATCAGATTAACGATGCTTTTAGTAAAAACAGGGATTATTTACAGGATTACAATTTTAAAATGCATAAGGGCTGGAACAACTAATCAACAAAATCAATAAAAATCGATAATAAAAATAATTGGCAATAATTGCATTATTAGTTGAACTGTGTTATGAATCACACTGCGCATGCATGACATCACATCATAAACACATTTGAGTGAAACGGAGGAGCAGAAACATCAGTAGGACTTTCTCTACGGTATGAAACGCTTCACAGTACACTACCCTGCTGGCCTCATGACGTAACTTGTGTTTTAATGAGAGTAATATCATTCATTTGTGGGAATGTGAAGAGAAGTGTGATGTTCTTGCTTGAATTGTCCAGAACAGCTTTATGTTTTGCTAAGCAGCAACTAGCAATTTTTTAACCAATTAGCCTAAAGTAAAAAGTTAAACTAGCGTATTTTTCCGACCCTGCATTCAGTTCACAAATTGATACCAAGAAGAGTTGATTCAGTAATCTTGGGCATTGAAAACTAAGAAGCAAATGCAAATTTTTGGAGTCAATTCCACACAAAATGATTTGCCTCACGCGCACACAGCAAGCAAAATGAACTTTGCACCGGAGAGTTTCAGTGAATGAAACAGGCAGCGGATATTTATTTTATCTTTATTTCATATTTGTCTGTTTGAAATCATGGCTTGAAATACAAACACACAGCTGCAAAAAGTGTGGTAATTGATTAAAAAAGTGATAAGCAGTAAACGATGTAGGCTGCATACCATCACTTTGAGTTAGTCTGAGTGTATGTTCAAAACCATTCATATATAATGCTTATACTGAATGAGTATGAACATTCATCTGCAAGGCAGTTTCTTGCATTCTTCTCAGTTTTCTGTTTTAAATTACAGTTATTGTTACTTATGTTTTGCCTTGATTCACTATACTGTAACGAACAGTGAACTTCTCAGAAGCATGCAGAAAACTGTCAAGCGTACAGGCAATAGTGAATGGAGTGCAAGGCTGCACGAAGCAGGTGCTCTTAACTCAAGTGTGCTTTTAATGGTGGACATTCCTATTTTGTGCATTACTGCTATGTTTGGGTGTGGAATTGCATTAATCTGTAATCTGATCATGACTGGTGACACTAATGACAGGACAGGGGCACTTCAGGGGGCCAATCAGATTTCAGTGGGCACCAGTGCCCCTCTGATCCCCCAGATCCGTGCATAAGACAAAGCACTGTGACAGCACAGCCTCCCAATTAGGTTTACAAGTCATCCACCTGGACTATGAACAGCCTGCTGGGATCTGGGTGACATAGAACGGGTGCTCTGGTCATGACTTGAGTATGGTGAATACTTCCCAGGAAGAGCGGTAAAACCACAGTAACGGTCCTGAAAGATACCCATTCAGATATTACATCATTAAAACTGCAGTTAAGTATCATGGCTTGCAAAACACATTAAATACTGTCCAGCCCCAACCAAGTTAGTAAAAGTTTTCCAATATGACTACATGTATGCTGCGTGCAAGACTCCAGTTGTTTTTGTATGGCGTTTAATTAGTCTCCACACAATGACACTGAGCCGCATGTGATCTGTGAGCAGAAAACCATACTCTCACCTGTTCAGTCAGCTCTGGTCATTGGTCGGCTTGAGTCCAACTTGGTTGAGAGTTTTTAAAGATCCAATGCTTCAAAAGAATAAGATTACTTTAAATTATAGAATCATGAGCTCTATTCAGCTGCCACAAAAGGCAAGTGTTGTCTATTCATGTTTCTTAAATTACAAATATTAATGAGAACTTTGCACTTTGTCTGTTTAATACAGCACACTCATTATTGAAGACAAAGTTGTCTGTCTGCTACTTTTGAATTTCCTTGGAATAAGTGTGTGAAAAAATGTTTAGGCTAGAATCTGGGCATACTCTGTGTGTTGGGCTTGTTTGGACATGCTTTTATTTAATTCATGTAATTATTCAATTAGACTGCATGGGGTGCATGCAGAAGGAGTCACACATTTTCTTAAATTAATAATTAAATATTACCACATATAAGGCACTGCCAGTTTTTTAGGCTCCTAAAATATTTGCTAATAACTTAATTCAATTAATTTCAATTCAATTTTATTTGTGTAGTGCTTTTAACAACAGACATTGTCACAAAGCAGCTTCACAGAAGTATATAAATTCTGAATATAAACATATGGATCCATCCATACCTCCCTCCCACCCTCCCTCCATATTATTTGAAAAATTGGGTCTCTGAGATTGACTGTGTTGTGTTATGAACATAGATAGTCTTAGTTATCAGAGTTAACATGACTTCATAACCATTTGTGAACTCCATATTGATTCAGAAATTCAGCCAATTCAATTAATAGTACAAAAATTCTCAAACAGGTTAAAATAAACATTTTTAATTATGTACACAACAGAAAATAAAAAAACAAAACATGCATGAGTCAAACAAACAATGAAATACAAAAATACTCCAAATATTCTTAGGGTGAGCATCCACATAGCACTTTTTCTGACCTTTTTTCAATTGTTCCTAATGAGGAAAGGCTTAAACAGCTTATTTGTGCTTTCAGTGACAACTGCTGAGAGTGAGAGAGAGTGCAATATATCTAGTGGAACTCGTGATATTGCACACACACCATAGCATGTGAACTTGACGGAGCGAAATTTGAGAGTCTAAGTTGGACCCATTTTTGAGTTGTTTTGGTTTAACAGTGAGCTTAAAAGCGCAGATGGAATAAAAACAAGCCTGGAGCTCAGCTAAAATTTTGCATGACTCGAATCTGCTTCTGCATTCTTACACACTGCATTCTACATGTGTAAATAAACTACTTACATAGACTAGTTAATAAATGTTACTGTTGAAACTTTGCTCTCTGAGATTAGCTTGCATGTTTGTTTGATTTGCAGCTACTTTAGATGATGATTAGCTTGCACTCTTCAATGTTGACTTTGGCAGCGAGGACTTATATTGTGCTAGTGGCAATTAATGTGTGTGTGAAATATCGTGGTTGTGACATATGGGATAAATCCGATGCTACAGAATGCTAGCTAATTTCTAACTTAAAAACTGGGCCGGGATTTTTTGGTGGAAGTAATGTATTTCTTCCATAAACATAAAATGCGTAATATAACCTCCATCACCTTTATAAGTAAAACAGCATTTGCCTTCAAAGCCCTACTCAATAATCACACCAAGGTCACTGAGGTCACATGATGTAACCAAATGTCCATACTGAGTTAGTATATATTCAGAAAGCTTACAGTGCCTGTGGTCCTAGTAAAAGCATTCTTTCTTGTTGGGATTAATGTGGAAGTTGAGTTAGTCTAAGTGTCTAATCCATCTAGTGTCTAATGTCCTACACACATTGCTAAACTTTTATTAAGCTGTTATCTATCATCTGACATAGTTTAAGCTATGTCAGTTAACAGTATAGAAGTGGAAAATAACACCATGTTCATGAAGAATTGTACTCAGTGATGATATATACTGTATAAGGGAAAAGAAAACTTAGTAGTAGTACAGAAAACTACTTTTGTATGCTTAGAGAAGTCACCATTAATATTTTCAACAAGATACTGATCATTCAAATATGACTTTATCTGGGAAGAGCCAAGTGAAGTCAAGTGGCTTTTATTGTCATTTCAACCACATACAGATGATACAGTACATAGTGAATCAAGACAATGTTCCTCCAGGACCAAGGTGCTACATATAAGACAGCACAGAAGTACAAATGTGCACATGTGAAACAGAAGACCACATAAGACGACAAAGTGTGCAAAACATGCAAACACTGCAGACAGTGCAGACATCAGAGGATAAGACGGTGCAGCACTAAATCAAATTGAATGTGCAAAAAACTGCTGAGGTAGTTGAATGTATACATTTGTGTGTGAGTGTGAGTGCATCAATCCAGACCCTGAGTGTACAGGAGTTTGATGGCTTGGGGGAAGAAACTATTACACAATCTGGCAGTGAGGGCCTGAATGCTTCGGTATCTCTTGCCAGATGGCAAGAGGGTAAAGAGTTTGTGTGAGGGGTGTGTGGGATCTTCCACGATTCTGGTGGCTTTGCAGATGCAGCGTGTGTAGTGAATGTCTGTGATGGAGGGAAGAGAGACTCTGATGATCTTCTCAGCTGTTCTCACTATCCTCTGTAGGGTCTTGAGGTCTGATACGGTGCAGTTTCCATACCAGACAGTGATGCAGCTGCTCAGAATGCTCTCAATAATCCCTCGGTAGAAGGTGGTAAGCATGGGTGGTGGGAGATGGGCTTTCCTCAGACTTCGCAGGAAGTATAGATGCTGCTGGGCTTTCTTGGCTATGGAGCTGGTGTTGAGGGACCAGGAGAGGTTCTCTGCCAGATGAACACCAAGGAATATGGTGCTCTTGATAATCTCCACAGAGGATCCTTTGATGGAGAGTGGTCACTCCATGCTCTTCTGAAGTCAACAATCATCTCTTTGGTTTTGTCCACATTCAGAGACATGTTGTTGACTTTGCACCAGTCCATTAGCTGCTGTACCTACTTTCTATATTCTGACTCGTTGTTCTTGCTGAGGAGACCCACCACAATCATGCTATCAGCAAACTTGGTGCAGTTCGAGCTGTGCATTGCTGCACAGTCATGAGTCAGCACAGTAGTGGACAGAGCACATAGCCCTGGGGGGCCCCAGTGCTCTGTGTGGTGGTGCTGGAGATACTGTCCCCAATCCAGACTGACTGTGGTTCAGTCAGGAAGTCCAGGATCCAGTTCCAGAGAAAGGTGTTCAGGCCCAGCATGCTCAGCTTCCTAATCAGGTGCTGAGGAATGATTGTGTTGAATGCTGAACTGAAGTCTATGAACAGCATTCGTACATAAGTGTCCTTGTTGTCCAGGTGGGTGAGGTCCAGATGTAGGGTGGTGGCAATGGCATCGTCTGTGGACAGGTTGGGGCAATCGGCGAACTGCAGAGGGTCCAATGAGGAAGGCAGCAGGGTCTTGATGTGCCTCATTACGAGCCTCCCGAAGCACTTCATATTGATGAGTGTGAGTGCAACAGAATGATAGTCATTGTGGCAGGACACTGAGGACTTCTTTGGCATGGGAATGATGGTACTGGCTTTGAAGCCCTTCGGAATGACAGCAGTGCTCAGGGAGATGTTGAAGAGCATCTGTCAGTTGGTCTGCACATTCTCTGAGCACTCTCCCAGGGATGTTATCTGGTCCAGCAGCCTTCTGTGGGTTAACTCTGTGAAGATTTGTCCTCACATTAGCTGTGGTCGGATGCAGCACCTGGTCATTGTGAGAAGGGGTGGTCTTCCTCGCTGTTACATCGTTCTGTGTCAAACTGTGTGTAGAAGTTGCTAAGTGCATCTGGTAGGGAGGCATCAATGTCACAGGCAGGTGTTTTCATCCTGTAGTCGGTGATGGCCTGGATGCCCCACCACATGCGCCATGTGTCACCGCTGTCCTGGAAATGGCTGTGGATTCTCTTGCCGTGTGCGCGCTTTGCTGCTCTGATGACCTGAGACAGTTTGGCCATCTCTGTTCTTAGGGCCGCCTTGTCACCTGCAGGTGGAGTAACGGGTCCTCAGCAGTTTGTCCATAGCTTCTGGTTGGAGCACGTAGTGATGGTCTTGGAGACAGTGACATCATCTATGCACTTGCTGATGTAGCTGGTCACTGATGACGTGTACTCCTTGGTGTTGTCGCCATTGGTTGCAGCCTTCCTGAATATATGCTAGTCGGTATGCTCAAAACAGTCAGAAGAGCAGAGATGGCTCCTGCTGGCCAGGTTCTCACCTGCTTCAGAACCAGTTTGGTGCATCTGACGATTAGCTGCAGATTTTATTCCCCTGCCTTTAATATTTTATTGCAACCAACAAAATGCATGTGACAACAATTAGAAACGTTTTAGGAAAAAAAAGTGAATGAGCAAATTTAAAGTATGCTGGTCACATAAGTGTGCACAACCTTTTATAATGGGGCATGTGACTGTGCTCAGAATTAACCAATTACATTCAAACTCATGATTAAAAATAATTATTATAAACCTGACATCAAACAAGTGATTGTGTTTAAGCCTAAATATAGATTAGCTGTTTCTGAAGGATTTCTTGGACATCATTCTTGATTCAACCAACTGCTGAAACCATGGTCTGTAAAGAGCTTACAGAGCATTAACAATATCTCACTGATGAAAAGTATCGATCATTACCATGGAATGTCATCAACAAGTGGAGAAAATACACCACCATATTGACATTACCACTAGCAAGATGTCCCTCCAAAATTGATAAAAGAACAAGACAACTTATCAGGTAGGCTGCTAAGATATCTAGGGTAACATTATTGGAGCTGCAGGAATATCTGGCAAACACTGGTCATTCCTTGCATGTGTCAACAGTCTCTCGTATTCTTCACATGGGTTGCTAGACATAAACTCTTTCTCATACAAATAGCCTGCCTAAATTTTGCCAAAACATTTATACAATCACTCCAAATCATGCAGCAAAATATGTTATAGTCTGATGAGATCAAGGTAGAAGCTTTTGGGCATAGGTCTAAAAGATATGTACAAAAACAAGACAGCTTATCACTCAGTACATTGTATCCATGGTGGTGGTAGAATTATGCTATGGGTCTGAT
Organism: Parauchenoglanis punctatus; assembly: GCA_030068025.1. Classification (NCBI taxonomy): domain Eukaryota; kingdom Metazoa; phylum Chordata; class Actinopteri; order Siluriformes; family Auchenoglanididae; genus Parauchenoglanis; species Parauchenoglanis punctatus. The sequence continues at coordinate 13,258 of JAQQZU010063069.1, forward strand.
TCTCTTCAGCTGGGACTGTGGCCCTAGTCAAGATAGAGGGAATCATGGATCACTTCAAACACTAATCTAAAACTAAGATAAATCATGTCGGAACTTTTTACAAACTCAGTGTGAAATTACGATGTATAATAAGTGAAAAACACTTTAGGTAAAAATTGGGGAAAAAAATGTTACAATAACCTGGTTGCATACCCTTTTATAATTGGGGGGTGTAGCTGTGTCCACAATGAACCAATCACATTGAATCTCGTGTTCAAAAGTAATTATAATACAGCTATCATAAATTAAATTATTCTGATTAACCCTAAATAAAGATCAGCTGTTTTTGTAGGGTTCTGTTTTTTCAGACTTTACCTCATCTTGCTTTCATCCAGCTCCATTAAGAGCTTACAAAGTCTGTATGGTATTTCACTTGTTGAAAGGTAATATTCAGGTGAGGGGTATAAAAAATTTAATTAGATGTTACCAGACATTAGATGTACCCAGGAACACCATGAACTCCATCATCAACAAGTGGAGAAAATGAAGCACCACCGTAACATCACCAAGAACAGGACATCCCTCCAAAATTTTACAAAAGAACAAGGCAAAAACTTAATAGTAGTAACGGGTGCTAGTAGATATTTAAACATTTAAAGGTATGCTGGAACATCATTACATCTGACAAGTAATGATTACTCTTTGTGTATGACAACAATCTCTTGTACATATCAGGGCTATGGGGGTAGGTTGGATATGCAGAAGCCCTTTCTCACAAAAAAAAATCCAAGTCTGACTAAATCATCCTATACTACTTGAAGCAAAATGTATTATGGTCTGATGAGAACAATTCCAAAAGCTATAAAAATTCCATAATTCCAAAAGCTTGTTTGGCACAAAAAAATCACATCACCAAAAGAACACCTTACCCAGGGTGAAGCATTGTCGTGGCAGCATCATGCTTTAGGGCTGCTTTTCTTCATCCAGAACTGGGGCTTTTATCAAGGTGCAGAGAACCATGAAAAACTACAAATACCAGTTGTTTTAGTGCAACAATGACTTAAAGCATACAGCCAAATCAAAAAAGGAATGGCTTAACTAAAAAGAACTTTTTTTTCTAGCCAGAGCCCAGAGCTGAATCCAACAAGAGATCTTTGCAGTGACCTGAGCCAGGCTGTGCAAAGGAAATGCCCTCACAGTTTGATTTCTCTAGAATCTTTTCTGAGAAGGACCCTGCCTTGCCCTCTACATCCAGCGCCTTGCCAGAGTCGACAGTCAGATTAATGTTTTAGTACAAATCGTACTACATACCAACAATACCTTCCAAGACGAACACTAAGTAAAGAAAAGGCAAAACCCCGAGAAGAGCAGCATATGCTTCTCATATCAAACAAAAACACGAGCTCCAATAAATACCATCAGACAGAGACAAATTCACAATGCTTTGCAATGGATTTCAAAATAAAAGAGGGAGCACCAAAAGCTAACTTGGTCAGAAAGCGTATTTAACAGTCTGAAAACCTAGACATTAAAAATTTTAATTTTCACCTTACCATTACAAACTCAAGCACAGTACACTTCAGTCATCTGGGGGAATGAGTAAAATAAACTTTCCCACAGGTCTAAGAAACAACTTTTACTTGCATTTTACATACCCTTCCATCCTTGCTGGGGTACACATCAGTGATTATGCCCAAAGGCCAGTCATTTCTCTTGCGCTGGTTATTCCTGAGAAGTACCATGCTACCTCTTTTAGATTGGTTAGATGACCACTTCCTGTGGGGTTGCAAGGTGCACAAATACTGTTTATGCCACCTGTCCCATTATGTGTTAGATAGGATTTGAACTGTACATCACTGTTTTTTTAAATAAGTCTTTGTCTCTGAACTCTCCAATCAGAGGTGGACAAGGGCCCACTTTTTGGGTCAACAATCAAGCAAGTCTAAGAATGAAAAGGTCCAAGGGATCAGTAGACATGGGTACTTGCGGCTGGTTGTTAACAAAGGCAGAGACCTCTGCTAGGAATGTTGAGTACCTTGGGTGAGAGTTTGGATGATCCCATTTGAAGAAGCATTGAGTCCAATATGCAGCATGTAACACCAGTAAACCTTCCCCACACTCTCTCATATGAGAGGAGTGTGGGGTGTTGAAGGTCCAAGAACATCTCTGTTCTGAAATAAATCTTTCCTCCATCAGCATTAGAGGGAATTCCATGTTCTTTGGAGTCTCCCAAGCAGTTGGTGCCCTTGTCAGCATATGTGCTTCACTCGGCCTTAGATTTCCAGAAACCTTCTTAATGCATTTATAAAGCTAGACGTGTCCAAGGACTCAACAACTTCAATGTGTATTTCTCTGATGCATAAACAAGTGAATAGAACTGGCCATCTCTCACTCTCAGAGTGACGACCTCTAGTGTGCCGTGCTGAAATAGACCAGGGCCCAAACACATCTATGTCAATATTGGTGAAAGGAGGTTCCATTCTGAATTTGTCTGGAGCAATTTTCTGAACTTCGAACTTCCCTCTAAGCTTACGGCATGTGATGCATTTGAAAATCAGTCTGTTCACACATTGCTTGCCACCGACGATCCAATAACCAGGAGATCTGGCAGCTCCCTTCGTCTGCTTGTGGAAGTGACGTACTAAGGGGGTAGCCAAATGATGGCATACAGGCAGAATTGATGGACAATTTTCATAGTACCCCAAATCTGACTCGGCAAGATGCTCTCCAACCCTCAATAGTCAATCCTAATCAACGAAAGGATCCAGGGACCAAAGTGAGCTGCTCTTTGGAATGTTGAGGTTAGAAGCGAGGCACTCCAGCTCTTTCTCATAGGCCTTATGTTGGACTGTTCCAATGATGATTGCTGTGCTCTGATTGAGAACGTCCACTGATGCCATCCCCTGCACTCTTCAAAAATGTTATTCCTTTCTTTCTTAAAACAACGAACGATATGAATCAAGGCACCAACAATTCTCTTCAGTGTACTCCAGCATGAGAAACGGTTAAAGCATTGAGACCCAAGACATTCAAATACCGTGGTTGGCAGGATTGTTATTTGTGGCCCAATCTCACAATCTTGTTCTGGTTCCACAAGCTTGAATATCTGCAGTACAGGTGGCATGACTTCACGTTGAGACATGAATGCTGGTCCAGTGAACCACACTGTATTCCTCTGCTGAAATAGTAGGTGTTTCAATGGCTTTGGGATTCTATTGTGTATGTAGTGCCTCTTTTGTGGCAGTGTGCTTCGTCTGATTCTTTGAATTTGATTATTTGCATATACATAAAACCACCTTTTTTTATTATGAATATACCCGAATACAGAGACCTAAGACTCAATCCACCTTCATAAAAATTCCATGTTTCATAGGTTTGTTCAGGGTTCTAAAATAAATTTATCTTTTCTCATATAGACTATCATCACACTATTAAAATAGCCTCCAAATTCCATGTATTTTATTTTTCAAACCATGACTTTCTGTGCCTTCCACAGGTTTCCCCACAGGTGACCAAGTGGGGGATTCTGTAACATCCAGCACACACATTTCCACTCTGTTTTCTACTCACTTCCTGTTTGTATGCGATATAAAACACATGGACTTCAGACTTTATGCAAAGCCTTGCAGTTTGCTAGTCATCTGTGTATGTTCTGAGACATGGATTTTATCATGAGTCCTGGGGTCTCAGGAGTGATATCCTGATATTTGATTTTGTCATTAAATTTTCTGCAAATGGTTCTGAATTTTGTCTCCGGGGGACCCTTGTTACAGGTTAATACTTTTTAGGCAGGAACCACTTTTGGGTCAATTCAGCCATCTTTTGGATTCTACAGTGTTTAGGCTTCCATTTAGGAGAGTTGTAACAGAATATAGAGGTGACACCTAAGGGTATTACCTGACTTTATTATGCACAGTGGTAAAACATCTGATGTTCAGTAGAAGTATTTGGATATATTTAAGTATATATAAACCAGTACAAGAATTCAAGGATGCAGGAAGTAGGGGTTCTGTCTTTCAGGATTCCTTTAACTACAACTGCATCTGCTATAATAATAATAATAATAATAATAATAATAATAATAATAATAACAATAATAATATTTTATTATTATTATTATTAATAATAAAGTATAATAAAGTATTAATTATTATTATTATTATTACAACCCGAATTACAGAAAAGTTGGGACGGTCTTTAAATTTGAATAAAATGAAAACTAAAAGACTCTCAAATCATGAGCCAATATTTTATTCACAACAGAACATAGATAACATCATAAATGTTTAAACTGAGAAATTTTACAATTCTATGCAAATCACATATCTCACCATTGACCCAGGGTTTCTGATTTGGATCAGAATGGAACATCATCAATGCACCTCCTCATATATCCTATGACAGAATCTGTGAAATCATTGATGTTGTCATCAGCTGCATCTTCAAACATCTGCCAGTCAGTTGTCTCAAAGCAGTCCTGTAAGACCTCCTCAGTGTCACTGTCCCATTTGTATACGTGCTAGGAAACTGGTTTTCAGGCAGCAGTAGAATGGAGCAGTGTTCTGCTTTTCCAAAAGCAGGGCAGGAGACAGGTTTGTAACAGTCTTTGTGTGAAGTGTAACAGTAATCCAGTGTCTGATCACCTCTGGTAGGGAAAGTAATGTGCTAGTGGTATTTTGGGAGGACCTTCTTCATGTTGGCTTTGTTGAAGTCTTCCAACACAATAAATGCTGCCTCTGGGTGTATGTTCTCTAGTCCATATATAATGCTATGCAGTTTGTCCAGAGCAAAATATTTTTGTGGGGGGATGTAAACAGCTGAGAAGAGAACTGAGCTGAATTCCCTAGGGAGGTAAAAGGGTCTAACTTTGGTCAGCAGCTCTAGAACAGGAGATCAGTGCATTGTTAGCATGCAGACATCTGTGGCCCATGAAGAGTTAACCGTAAAGTACACTCCCCCTCTCTTTGACTTGCCTGAGTCTTTCGTTCTGTCTTGCCGGTAAACAGTGAAGCCCTCCAGTGTGATGGCACAGTCAGGCATGCAGGGCTCCAGCCACATCTTAGTGAATGTCATAAAACAACAATGCAATACACAACAGTAAAACATCAAATTTGAAATGTGCTCATTTAGTGGATAAAGGTGTACAATTTCCCAGTTTGAATATTTGTTATCTATGTTCTGTTGTGAATAATGATGTTGAAAGTCTTTTATAGCTAATCATGATATCAATTAACTTAATTAGTTGCTAGATGTTCTACCAGCTGAATCTTTTTAAACTTTCTTGCTTTTTCAGCCATTTGTTGCCCCCATGCCAACTATTTTGAGACCTGTAGC
>JAQQZU010063293.1:0-18541 GCA_030068025.1 Parauchenoglanis punctatus
TTTACCAAAGGGAGACATTTGAACCTTGAGTCTCATTCGCTTACCTGCTGTCACACACACACACACACACACACACAGAAGTTGTGTGTAAGCTGTGGACATTAAAACCGAACATAAACTTTGGCCACTGCGAAAGAATCAATCAGCCAGTTATCGCGATATACCGAGATTCTGATGGGAAATTGGGTGAAAAGGCTGATTTGTTTCTTTTTTAAAGGAAAACAAACCCGGCTGTGCTGTCAGAAGTTGGCCGCGGAGCATCCTGGGAGTTGGAGTCATGTGAGGATAGTGCGTTAGAGACAGGGCGGAAGTTTCTCAGTCGCTTTTTAAAACACCGAATTATGACAGTAACTTAGCACAGCTTAATAGACAACCTATTATAAAACTTAGCTTATTATACCTTATTATAAGTTAATCAAATTTTGGACTATCATCTTCTGAATACACCTAGACCAGGGGTGTACAAACCTTTTTTCAAGGGGGGGACAAATTAGATCTCAATATATATACACACACAATATAGTAAATATATGCAGTACTGTGCAAAACTCTTAGGTGCATGCAAAGAAATGCTGTCAAGTATAGATGAGTTCAATTAAAAATCTTAATTAGATGACAAAAAAAATTAAATTAAATCTTTCTACTTAAAGGTCCACTATGTAGGATTCAGTTGATTGCAATCACCTGAATGCCCCTCTCTTACCCCTCCCTTTCCCTTGGTGGCCATCAGGTGCCCGTAGCGTACTTCCAAGTACTTACATTAACACTAACATGCTTTTTCTGTGCTATAATAATAAGTATGACCCACCATTTTTCAAAATTTGGGTTCTCAAACTTGTTATCCAGCACCAGCAAACACCGATTCCTCTTCTTTCTTCTTCCTTGTCTTTCTTCTTTTTCGTCTTCCTTCTGGATTCACGTTGCCACTTGTAAACATGTGAAATGCAGAAGCATTTCTGACCTCAACAGGGAGAAGAGTCCATTATTGGGATGGCTGAGGTCTTTCCAAAGCCAGGAGGATAATGAAAGACCTCAGCCATCCCAATAATGGACTCTTCTCCCTGTTGAGGTCAGGGAAGCGTCTTCGCTCCCTCGAGGCCAACACAGAGAGGATGAGAAGGAGCTTCTTCCCTCAGGCTGTTCGGGCTTGGAACCAGAGCACCTCCTAGGACTTGACTCAGATCACCCCCCCACACACACACTACAATGTACTTTGTTGCTGCAATTGCACATTTATTCCATTGACTTTGCACATTTTACTTCATTTAATTGCACATTTCTTTCCGTTGTACATATTTCTATTTACAGCTTATATTTTATATCCTGTATATTTTTATATCATTTTACATTTTCATATCTTTATATAGTTTATATCTTTATGTCCTTTTATATCTACTTTTCTTTTTATTACATTTTATACTTATTCTTTACTTTTATTTTGTATTCTATTTTAGTGCTAATGGGTCGGGCACTGCAAATACATTTCACTGCATGTCGTACCATGTATGATTGTGTATGTGGCATTTTCCAAACTGAATATCTATAAACTTTTCCTTTTTCCTGTGTTTCATGTTTGTGAAAGACAGCACTTTGAGATCTTTTTTGCTTTGCGTTTCCTGGTATATACAACAACAGTGTCCCCTAGTGTATGCACTCACATTACATGCATGTCTAATCATCTGTGCAAGCCTCTGTGCATGACACCAGATCTAAGTCACTTCTGCCTGGTAAATCTGCACTGCCCTTTTTCCATACCGTGCAACAGACATCGTGCCAAATAAGATTCCAACTCCCCTTCATGTGTGGTCTTGGCTCTAAACTCTTAGAAATGGATGTGGTAAAAATCCTATGTGGTAGGTGGGCTTTATAGGCATATGTTGCCCATTTCCTATGATTGTGATTATCAGGGGTTAGAGTCACATTGTCTGGGACTGGCTGTATCTGATTTTCCTTTGTCACCTCAGACATATCCATAGCCATCTGTCCAGCTCCAGTAACCACTTCGGTGAAGAACCAGGAAGCAAGGCTACTACCCCTGACCTCTTTGATTAATGTTGTCCTTGCCCAATTGGTGGAGCACCAAATAGACACCCTGGGATGATCCCAATTGTCAGTCACATGCCAAATGGGCAAATGTTTTCTGAACCGCCAGAGAGGCTTTGGGCTCCCCACTGGTGATTCCTTGGCTGCATCCGTAAACATGACCAGAAGTTGCTGTATTATTCCACACAGTCCCTGGTCACACTTGGCATTAGCAAGCATCCTGGATGATCAGGTCACCAGTGTTTGCTCTATGTACAAGTGTGAACACATTAGGAGGTGGTCTGGGCTGGATATGGTCACATTCTTTTAGCAGTGTGTATGTGAATGTCCTTGCCATAATCAGAAATACGTACTCATTTTCGCACCAGTGGCATCATTATAAAGTGTGACAAAAAGAATGAATAACAAGGGCAAAAACAACAACAGGGTTGCAGTTGGTATTGTTTTGATTTCTTCTTCTTTTAATTTTTGGCAGACTGGGCACGGGAAGTTAAAAACAACAATGCTTTGAAAATGTAAATGATGAACATGTTTATTTGCATATAGAGTGAGGAAGTGAGAGCTGATCATAAATGGTCACTTGAGATGCATGTGGAAACCAGGTGTGAACTGACTTTCCCTTACGTGTAGAAAGATTGTCTGAATCTCTTGATGATATTATGGTCTCTAGATGGTAGAATCCCTAAATTGATTGCTTGAGAAATATTGCTTCTAACTGTTGGACTTTTTGCCAGTGCAGTTTTTCACTCCATTTTTGCTTGTGAACAACTGAGCCTCTCAAAGATGTCCCTTTCATAACCAATCTTTATGCTATCACCTATAGTCACAGGCTTGCTCATTAAGGATATATATATAAATGTATATATTCATAGGTTTATATTCAGAATTTATATACTTTTGTTAAGCTGCTTTGGAACAATGTCTGTTGTTAAAAGGTTAACAGTGCTATACAAATAAAATTGAATTGAATTGAATATTATTAATTAATCTGCTTATCTGTGGAATGTTCTGAGCGGTTGTGAATGTTTTTTGAGCATTCCACAACTTTCCCAGTCTTTTGTTGCCCTGTCTCAACTTTTTTACAACTTATTTCAGGCATCAAATTCAGAATGAATGTACATTTACAAAAATACAATAAAGTTTATCAGTTTGAACATTAAATATGTTGTTTTTGTATTGTATTCAATTGAATATAGTACAAAAAGGATTTGCAAATCATCAGAGCTTAGAGCTGGGATGAGGACTCAAGCACTCAAGAAGAACATTTTCTCAAAAGGTGGGACATCATGGTTTCTGTAGATATTTTTTTTGCTAAACTGAACCACTGGCTTTCTTTTTAAAGTATCACAGACGTGTTTTGAGAAGTAAAAAGGATTAGTAAATTTACGTAAAAGGCAGATGTAGCCCAGTGGAAAGTAATCCCATTTTAAACATGGGAGGACTATGTAAGTAAATGAGACTACCTGACTCAACCCTAAGATTACAGTTTGTTCTGAATTTTTCGGGCACACCTGATGTCAGGTGTGTTTACTACAGACAATTGCGCTGGATGTATATCCAAGTAATCCAAGTGGCTTAAAAATCGTTTCTGACTTATTACATTGGGTTGGCCAAGGACAAACCAAAGTAAAGTCTGAAATATAATTGTACAGTTCATGCTAATAAATGGATGTTGAATTTGTGATGCAGTATATTATATATCTGTGATTGCCAATTTGGTTGTACATTACAATGCAGCTCTGGAAAGAATTAATTAATTTCAATCCAGTGTCTGTGGTCAATTCCAAACACAATCACACCTCATTTTACTTAATGAGGTACTGATTAGGTGATCATCTGAACCAAACTTTATTTAACGACTAAAAAGTATAAAAACCATTGGTGTGGTCATCATTATCCTCTTGCAATAGGACCAGTTTGGATGGACAGACAGTGCTAGTGGCACCTTAAATTTAACTGGAATAAAAAAATATCTATTCATCATGCTAAAAGAGTTAAAAAGAAAAGTTTTGAGTGAGAAAAAGAAGGGTTTAGTTCTGGCTTTATTAGCAGAAGGATACAGAGAGCATCAGGTTGCTTAAATCCTCAAAATTTCAAAGCTGGCATTTCATAAAACAGACAACTAAGTTACAGACTGGCAGAGAGCAAAAATGACTCCGCTGACTGGGATGATCGCTTTCAAAAAATGGCAAATGGCAGCTGGGGTTAAGTACAGAGCAATGACGGTTTGAAACAAGCTCCTTGGGGTGAGGTTGAAGTCATGCAAAGCTAGAAATAAGCCCTTCACCAATGAAAAGCAAATAAGAGCCAGGCTGAAGTTTGTTATAGACCATAAAGATTGGACCATAGAGAACTGGAGTAAGGTTCTGTGATGACTCCAATTTTCAGCTTTTCCCATTACCTGGTTGTCAAATGGTTAGACGGGGACCTGGAGAGGCCTACAAGCCACACCCACTGTGAAATTTAGGGGAGTCAGTAGGTAGATTGACTTTAGATTGACTAAATTGCTCTTTAGTGAATGAGTGTGTGAATGTCTGTGTGAATGATCCCCATGATAGACTGGCATCCTCAGGGTCCAGGATGTGTCTTCCCAACTCCTAGGATAGGGTCTGGATCCACCGCAACCCTAACCAGAGTAAAGCAGTTCTGGGAGATGAAGATAACAAATATGCATTAAAAAAAAGGAAATCTCAAATCTGTTTTTTCATATTAACAGATGTAAGTATTCAAGTCACTTTTAATCAGGGTTGAGGTCAATTCAGGAAGGAACGCAACAATTCCAAACAATTGGAATTCAACAGTAACTACAGGAAAGTTAACTGGAATTGAATTGGAGTCTCAGCAAGTGGAATTCAATGTCCACTTCCATTTCTTGCTGTTTCTGAGCATTTATTTGAGATTATATGTAGTCCCATAGGTTTGAACATTTCAATATTTATAGTACCGTACAGATACCAAGTGATGTATGTAAAATAGTCGATGAAATGTAAATGAAATAAAACTGAGAAGAACTTTTGATGAATGATGAGTGAGTGGTATATAACTGACACTGATGCCATGATAAGGATTTTAATATACTATTTATCCCAGTATATGATTACTAGTTTGACATGATAGATGCTATCACATAATATATGAAGTCTCAAACCACAAAATAATGAGTCATTGGAGTGTTGTGTAGAAGTGTAGTTCATATATAATTAATTCAGATCTCTGTTTTTAAAATGGCTTCGTCTGTAACTAGCTTTAGTACTCTACCTGACGATGCCGTTTAAAGTTTGAAGTTGCTTGGTTGGATCCATGATCAGTTGGATCACAATGCTCACAGACTGCACTGTGCTTACGTGAAGTTGGAGGAATCGTTTTAGCAAAATGATCCTTTACAGAGGTCTTCCCAGAAATACCAGCTTTCTCAGCCATTTCCAGTTTAATAGGGATTCCAAAACTCAGTGTTAACATTGTAGTTCAAGATCATACACAAATCAGATTCTCAAAACAGTCCAAGATCATACAAAGCAATCCAAAGTAAATAAAAAAATCTCTCCAATCTAACTAACACAAAATCTCCAGTCAACCTAGGACCTTCATTTATACTCCTATGTTATGAACCTTCACCTTGCATGAATGCATGAAATTCTGGAAAAATGTTCTAATCAAATTTCGGAAAATGACATTCCAGTTCAACTCCATTTCCCTTCAACTACATGCAATTCTAATTCCGGAATTTTCTTTTGCCATGCGTTCTCAATTCAACTCATGAACGGCCCCAACCCTGATTTCAATTGTATTCAGTTTTATTTGTATAAACATTTTTAACAGTGGACAGCGATGGTGGCAAGGAAAAACTCCCTGAGAGGACATGAGGAAGAAATTTTGAGAGAACTCAAAGGGGAACCCATTCTCATTTGGGTGACACTGGACAGTGTGATTATAAATAACCTCTTTTCTAAATTCCTCTTGGGGATTAATGAAGTCTTATCTTATATCTGTATATTATGTAGTCAAAAAATGCTCATTGTGTTAACAGGAACTTGAGGTTGAGCATCATTAGCATTTTAATTTTAAGTCTATTGTATGAAACTGAAGTTATCAAGTGTTCAATGAGTAGAAGAAAAGTAGATGTAGAAGTAGAAGTCTTGAAAAGAAATGCCATAAAGATGACTTCAAATATAATGAGATTAAATCTTTTTACTTATAAGAAAAATACTACAACATGCAGTAAACAGTAATAAACTAAACAAAGTCAATATTTGTTGTGACGACCCTTTTTTCTTAAATAGTAGTCCCAGGTACTTTGTGCAGTGAGCTGGAAGTTTTACTTACTGAGCATCTTGGAGAATCTGCCGCAGTTCTTCTGGAGACTATTATGCATTCAAACCCAGGAACCTTCATTATGTTTTTTGTCTGAAAAGTGCTCTCTTATGTAATATGTTGTCTTCTTTACTGACATACAAACATTTTTCAAATACAAATTATTATTATTATTATTATTATTTATTTATTTATTTTATTTTTTTGGAAAAGCATTGTTTTGAAGTCTACTGACTCATTAAAGCAGAATGCTTAAAATAAACATCTAATAAAATTTGTACATAAAATATAGAGTGTCTAAGACTTTTGGACAGTGCTATATATGAGACAAAGAGTTTAATTTTTTTTAAGGCTTTTGCTTAGTAGTATGGACTATGTTCAATCAAAGGAGGTGATTAAAAAATTACGTTTTACAAATCACAGTCTTACAAAAGTCCTAGACAGGCTGATTGTGTCACCCAGGATTAAGAAGTCGAAACCCAAGTATTATAGTACATGCTGTTTTAGTGGGAGGTATTTGTTGCTATTTGCATTAGGCATAGTGAATGTTTTCTTCTAGAGACAACAAATCCACCTAGAGATCCACAGAAAAACACAAGTTAACATGTCAGTAGAGCTTAGTATACTCAGCTGGCTTTAGTTGGTTGATGAGCAAAAGTCTGAACTTTCCCATGTCCCTAATTCCACACACACATGATTACCCCCACCAATGTTTGTTGAGTCATCAATGGGAGTTGATTCAATAGGTCTGAAAAAACTTCCACAGTAACAAAAGGTCAATCATTCTGAATGAAGATATTGAAAAATATGGTGACCCAGTGACATCTAGGTTCCATTGAAGTAGAAAATTAATGTTGTAGAACAGTGAATATGTATAAAACATTGTTGTTTCAGGTAATCATTATTCTTATTTGTATGGGCAGTATTTTTTTGTTTGTTTTTTTACGTCTGATCTACGTAGGTATGTTTGTACTTATCTGAATACGTCTCAGTTTCAGATAATGCTGGATCCACCTTTGAGTACAGAACAATGAAATCAAGAGAGTGAAAAATGATTGAGGACAGAGACTATAGGTCTCGGGTTACCGATGAGTTTTAAATTCCACCCACATCCGCAACAAGAACATTGCCACAACATACAGTGTTGTGTAAGCAGTTCTATGAACAGCAGGTCTGTAGAGTACTAAAAGTGTCATTAGTGCCTGCAAGAAAATAAGCAATGTCATGGATAGCCATGTGATGACGGTGGTGCTGATATGCATAGATGATAAGAGCTCATATTGTAGTTTTGGTTCTTCTTGACTCCTGGGAACAACTCAATGCCATTTGTAAATGGAATGCCAATGTTGCTTTCGTGAAATTAATGAATTTACTGTTAGGATCTGCCATTCCCTACCTTTTAAGTTATTCAGACCGTAAGCTACACACACACACACACACACACACACACACTCCGAGTTTTCTGATTGGCTCTACAACAATTCTTCTCTTCAGCCATAAAGTCACCAGATTCTTTTCCCGTTACAGCATTATTGTAAACACTCATTCATTAACTGATCTTCAGGTGGTTAATCTGGCTTACCAGGTTGCAGTGAAGGCAAAACAATAAATACACAAGTCCCCCTCCAAAGCCTGGATAAAATGACAGAAGGTCATGGGATTAGGCTTCATACTGAACTTGGGAAATCATGAGTCATACATAAAGGTCTGTTTCATTGAGCGAGCTGGAAATCTTTTGGTCTTGTTTATGGGTTTATTACTAAGACTCTTGATCATTAAAACTTGATCTTCGTGTGGGTCTCAGTCTTCCCCCAGGTCACTTGCTAAAATTAATAATAAATTAGTAAACTTCTTCCAGTAATAGTTTATGCTAGATCTTGGACCGCTATAAAGAATTCTTCACTCCCACGTCCTTATTCTCCAATTCATCACCCCAAACTTTTAACCACAATTACATTCATTAATATCAACATAAACATACTGTATTTAGACTAATGGAGAGGGCATGATATCACTTTTTGCTTTCTGATACTGAACTGGAACCTAGAGCAACAGCCGATACTGACATCCATTTGATATTGTTTTCTTTAAAAACTACCCAAGCTTCCCAACAAATCTAATAAAGTATAACTATATTAAAACCAATCTTTACAGTCAAATCTCCTATCTCATATGTAAACACTTCCAGTTACAGAACTCAAATCCTTTTCCACATCTGATCCTGATCTTTTTCTGTTCAATATCTGGTATGTTTTCTCCGATACCCGATCTACCACTTTTGTTGGTATCAGCTTTAGACTCTTATCAGATCGGTGCCATCTGTAACATTTAGCAAAGGATCTACTTCACATGATAGCTAATGTTATAACAACCTATGAAGCCACAGTTCCTAAATTATTAATTGCAATAGTGTTTTTTTTTTTGGAAATGGAATCTATGGGCTTCGTTTTTTTTTTTTTTTTTTTTTTAATGTGACAGAATCTATTGGAAAGTCTTGAAACTTGCTGCCAATTTGGTCTATTTAATTCTTGCAACAAAAAAAATGGAAAAACAAGACAAGACACGAAGAGAACACTGTAGCTGCTTTCACGTTAGCTTATGCTGTTCAACAGATTTATGAGATTCTGTATACTGGGATGTGAACGCTGTTTCTGAATTACTCATCATCTTGAGAAAATTTCAAGAAACAATCAGTTGGGATTATTATTTTGATATTTTGCCAATGTGCCAAATTATGTCAAGACAAATTCTGCCAGGATGATTAATAAATCTGTATAGAAACTGGGCATGACACACTGCATGAAACTGTTCACATGAGATGTATTTTGCTCATGTTAATGTACCTCTTTAGGCACACTGAAAATAATAATAATAATAAAAAAGCATAATAATAATAATAATAATAATAATAATAATAGTATCAAGATGCCATGGCCCTAGTCCTAAACTGTGGTCTCTACTCCCGCATAATGTGTTTTAGAAACTGTATCATCACATTCATATGTTTATTTTATACTCACTGATTCCAAGGGACATTACTGTGAAATACTTATTGACAATGCCAGACCTCTTTCAGTACATGGCATGAGACGCCTGGTAGCTGGAATCAAAGAATAAATGAAGAGGCAAGTAAAGATATGATAAGGTGCACTGTAAACAAGACAAAGATGGGTTCATAGTTGGGTTAAACGTGCAAACTATGCAGAGAAAGGCTCCATTCAGTGACCCGGTTCTAACCCAGAACCTTCTAACGTGAGGTGACAGTGCTAACCACAGTGCGCTACAGTGCCAAACATAAATGCTAATTACTGAGGGAAAAAAGGCAAGAAATGAGAGTTCAAGTATAGATAAAACTACACTTGATTTTGATATCTGAGCCATTCTGTACATTTCTTGTCTATCTTCAATGCAAAATTGTATTTATACATTTTAATAGTGTACATTCCTGGGGAAAACAAATGGGCCAAATGCAAAAGATTTTAATGGTCTCAACAGTAAATCATTGGTCAGAAAATGAGCAAGAACTAAACAAATAGATGAAGTAACTTGGGATAACTCTCCCTTTGATTTACCTGAATGTTTAATTCTTGTGTGCGAACTTGCAGACAGCTTTTAAATGTCAGTGTTGTTCCACTCAGTGTTAATGGCTTCAAACAGAACATATTTTTGGAACATTTTGATTTTGAAATGTTAGATTGAATTTTAGCTCAAACATTTAAATCTTTTCATCATTTC
Organism: Parauchenoglanis punctatus; assembly: GCA_030068025.1. Taxonomy (NCBI): domain Eukaryota; kingdom Metazoa; phylum Chordata; class Actinopteri; order Siluriformes; family Auchenoglanididae; genus Parauchenoglanis; species Parauchenoglanis punctatus. Next base: position 10,090 of record JAQQZU010063293.1, read on the forward strand.
AAAATTTCCCTGGAAAACTTTTCCCACAAAACAGCAACACGCATTGATGAGCAAACGGCGGCAAACATATCCACACTGTTATAACCAAAAGAATTAGGATACATAAAAAGAAAATGCCTAAAGATGTAATGGGTAAAGGAGAATCCCAGACTTTTTTGGCCATTTTCCTGTATGCTGGATCCAGATGCACAGAATTTCTGTCAGAAGCAGAGCAACTGAAATGAATCACCGAGAGCTTCAAGAAAAGAAAAGAACAGAAAAGAAAAGAAAAGAAAGGAAATGAAAAGAAAAGAAAAGAAAAGAAAACAACGGTCTGCTAGAATGTGCTATTATACCTTCTTTGTTGTTTTTGTCAAGAAAAGAAAAGGACAGTGTTATGAACGGGTGAACATTCTGTTCTCTGAAGGTTCAAATGGAATATTGTTTAATTATCCATGAATGTACTCTTCTGTGTAACCGGTCTCAGGCCATATAACCTAAACTGTTTACCAATTAGTTAGTGTTTAAACCAGGTAGCCCCTTTAAAACTGCCTGCCATAATTTAGACACCAAACATGATTTGGCTGGCTGACTTGAATGTGATTGACATAAGTGGAACATTTATGGTCAGCTGATCATTTCCCAAACCTACTTGTAGCATAAGCCTTAGAATTGAATTATAGCACAATCCTTAATCCTGTCCCAAACACTGTCTGAACAGAAGCCATAATTATGGATTCTGCTATGATTTTGTCAAGATCTGTGGTCACTGGAGAGTTGTTCTCCATTTTCCAAAATCAGTTGCAAGATTCAGCTATGTGGGCATTTAAGAGATAAATTTGACCATCATCAATTAATACACCGGTCAAACAGTACCATTTTACATTTATTAATGCATCATAATAAAGGCCAAGAAAATGTTAGCATGTCATGGGACAGGACAGAACAATAAAACAACAGTATGCTAAAGCATTACAAAATGTTTCAATGCATTCTTTATACATAAAACATACAGTTTGCACTGGATTTGAGGAGTAGCCTATCTCTTCTGTGGCACACTTTACAGTAAAACTAAATATTAGATAGAAACTATAAGTAGAGTAGCTAAACTCCAAATATTACTTATTATATATTTATCATATTTTGTACACTGTGTTAGCAAAATGTACTGATGAACTTACTTATGTTTTTTTTCCCTCAAAGCTTTTCTTCGTTTCATACCATACAGGACTTCTGTGACGTACATTTATTAACACTCACCAAGGTGAAAGTCAGTGTTGTGCATTGTTACTGCTTTTTGTCTTATCCTAATTATTAAAGGTCCACTATGTAGAATGCAACCACCTGAAAGCCCTCCTCTTACACCCTTCCTTGCTTTTTCTGTGCTAAATAATAAGTATGATCCTCCATTTTTCTTTTAATTTGGGTTCTCAAACTTGCACCAGCAATCATTGATTCCTCTTCATTCTTCTTCTTTTCTTCCTTTCTTCTTCTTTGTCGTCCTTCCGGATGTCCTTAGGTGCTTCCTTCCAGATTCATGGTGCCACTTGTAAAAACATGAAACATGGAAGGCGCTCTCCAGAGGTTTGTCCATTCTGAGCTACTGCAGTGGAGTAACATGGCGGCTCCGTAGAGGTGGACCCGCTCCCTGTGTAGATATAAAGACTTGTTCTAAACTTACAAAACACATTATACATGAAAGTACATTATGGGATATATCCTCTGTTTCTGATAATAGATACCCTCAAAATGCTATATAGCCGACCTGTAAGAATCGAAATTGGATGGTTGTATTGTAGCAGATTCAGTGATGTGATCAAATATCAAATCATCACCTTTTCGTATTGCATCGTAGCAGATTTGGTGATATTGTGAATTACTGAATTTGTAGTTATGGGTAATTATTCACTAATGAAAACATACTTATGAAATCCATGAAGTACACTCCTGGGCAAAAAAAATGAGGCAAACGTAATATTGCAAAACATTAAGCTTTTGGTCTAAACAGAAATCATTGGTCAGGAAAATGTTGAAGTCTCGTGAGTAAACTTGCAGACGGCTTTTTACAGAAAGAAGAGTCCGTGTTGTTCCTCTCGATGTTAAAGCCTTCAAACAGGAGAGATTTTGGAACATTTTGAACCCCCAGACAAGTTAGTTTCAATTTTATTTCATTTAAACATTTAAAATCTTTTCATGATTTTCTCTTTGCGTACCAGAAGACTATGTAAGTGAACTTCCCTGTTTCCAGCTTTTCCCCCAACAGTTTCAGCAACGAGCACTGACCAGCAAAAGACGGCCGAGGCCTCGGGAGCGCTTTTATTTTTTACTTCTTGTTCATTTTCTGCCCAGTGATTTTTGTTGAGACCATTAAAAGTTTTACAATATTGGGTTTGCCTAATTTTTTTTTTGCCCAGGAGTATAAATATTCTGTTTCTCCCAATAGATACCTTCAAAATCCTACACATTTGGCTTTATAATGTATAAGACCTTACAAATATCTCAAACAAATAATGAGATGACTACAACCTAATTTACAATCAAACAAGCCAACATTCATTCCAACAAGCCGTTGTTCTTCTAGACCTGTATTGGTAAACCTTTTCCAGATTACACAAAATCTATAAACAATGATAATATTGATAATAACAAACATATTGATAAATTAAATGGCAAATCAATCTAACATATAGTATGGAATTGTAGGATATCTGCTCTGAGAAAATTACAGGTAAAGCAATAACACCAGTGTGGTTGATTTGCTTTTGAATGTAATTTGATGTTGGTTAAAACATCTTGGGGCTGAGTTGGTGCCCTAAAGGTTTTTTGTTTTGTAGTTGTAGTTAACGTAGCACAAATGTAGAATCACATCATTAGGGTACATGAGCTTAAGTTGAATTTTAAGGCCCGCCTTTGTAGCGTTACACATTTATATGATTGAGACCTTAAAACTGTACAGTAGGCTAGAATGTTCCCTGACTTTGGAAATTTCTTCCTGAACACCTTTTCCTTTTTAAAGAAGCTGTATGAGAGAAAACATCTGAAATGATAAGCATTGGAGGTGGATAGCAAGTCATCTGTATTGCTTTTGAACTGGATCCAGTTTCATGGTGGCTACTGGTTCTTGTTAATACAGGTGAGTCAAAAGGGTGTGGCCTGATCCCAACAATTACTGAGTCTCGGTTCAGCCAGAGGAGGAGCAATGCCTAAACAAGGGATGGACATGGGTGATATATACGTGCTGCAGACTGACAAACGTGTGTTAGAGAAATATAGAAAGAGTCTAAGTACGAAGGAATAAGTAAGTGAGAATAGTCTGAAGTTTTACAGTCCAAAAGACTTCCAAGGTCAGAGAGGACAAGCAAGTTTCATAAAGACGCAGGACTCAAAAAGTGAGGTCTAACTGTTGAAACCTCTCCAACATGGCACTTTTTCCAAGGCTGAGCTTTTTCATCAGCGTACTATTAATATTGATTACTTCATGTTGGGCTGACCTGTTATGGAGCCGGAGCAGCAGCAGCAGCAGCAGCAGCAGCTCATCCAGCATTAGCACAGGGTCAGATAATTCTTCCAATGCTTCAGCCACAACCATCACGACACTGCCAATCGTCACATGGAAATGGCACCATGTGGAAACCCCATACTTGGTGGCCCTATGGATTTTTGTCTGCTGGCTTTGCAAACTAGGTAAGCCATCACTGACATTAGCTAATGATAAGACTGATAGTTTTACTTCTTTGAGAGACAAGGACATGACATGCTTCCACAGAGGCAGTTTGGTGAAAATGTTCTTTTCGCGTCACACTCTATAGTTTGAATGTCTTCTGCGATTTCTTTTCTCGTAAGTCATGGGCATTGCATTATGACTGAATGTGGCATCACTAGATAAATTTGGACTTGCTTTGGAAAGTCACTGCAAATTTAACACCAAGTTTCAGCCACAGAGAATAATCACTCTCTTGAGCATTTTTTCTTTTCTTTCTTTTAACTATGCCCTACAGGCCATTTGTATATTTAATAACCCAGTGCCCACAAACTGGTTCAGGAAATATCACTCTGTCTGTAGTGAATTAATGCATGACATCATGAATTTTTTTCTCCTCGATGGTCACTCTCACTGCCGGTGTATGGAAATAGCCTGGGTTAATAATAACAGATGCTTGAAATAGGTAATAGCTCACTCATGTCCTTGAAGCTGTGAGATGCAATGTGACGTCGGCTTTAGCAGCGCTGCTCCGGCTTTTGTAATTTATACTTAAACACTTTTGGTGAGTGTTAAAAAGTCAGACACACAAATCCGGGGTTATAATTCTGTAGAAGTTGACGATCGATGTGTACTGGTTGGGTGAGAGGAGGGGTAGGGTGAATTCAGGTAATCTGGGACATGTTTCATAATTTTGATATCTGGGAGTTATTCTGACTTCTGTCTAACACATTAAATCAACATATTATACCTTTCTGTAATCCCTAAGATGTTCTCTAACCACACTAGAAGAAAGAATGTAGATATCATACTCAGAGGAGACATGCCACACCTATTAGTCTTTTTTGTGTCAAAAAGAAAAATTCTGGCTGAATTTGATAATCTGGGACACTTGCATTAGGATAAAAAAACAACAACACATAAATCACCGTTAGTTTATGCATGCAAAGCTCAATATCACCAAGTTGTTTTTTAAAACATTATGAAAAAATGACAAGGACAGAAAGCTGAAAAAGAAAAATGATATTATTCATAGAATTTCATTAATTCATATGAACATATGAAAAGCATCATATTCTTTCCTAAAGAAATGAAGAAATATCAGGAAAAAAACTGAGCCCTAATTGTCAGGCTAATCTGGCTGGAGAACTAACTGTTTATCTCCTAGTTAGCTAGGTCACTACCTTTAGCTAAGTACCACAGAGCAAGCTAGACAGGGATGGTATTTGTCAAATAAACTCTGACAACTGCAGACCATATGCTACATCTCATCAGTTCATCATTTTATACTCCAGCAAAGCAGGATTATATAAAATTATATGATGTGATGGTAGAACTATGAATGAACTATAACCCTAACCCTAACCCTAGAACTACTTCAGGAAGTCCCTGAGTGCATAATTCCCTCATTTAAAGAACTTAAATGACTGTTCCAGACTATCCAAAGTATGCTGTCCCACATTCTTAATCAAAAACTTTGATAAAGTGCAACAATGAAAAATGTCTGAATAAACAAAACAAAATAAAACACATTTTCAACTATTTAACGCATATACTTATTGCTTGAATACATCACAAACATAATTTGATAACATTTATATCATTTGGCAGACACCCTTATCCAGAGCAACTTACATACATCTTATTTTTTATAAGAGTGAGCAGTGCCTTGCTCACTCTTATGCCTTGCTTAAGGGCCTTGCTCAAGGGCCCATCAGTGGCGGCGCTGGGATTTGAACTCACGACCTTATGATCACTAATTCAACAGCTTAACCACTGAACTACCACAGACCCCCAACAATAACAATTAGCTATGACCGTGCCATGCAGTTCCCAGGGGAGAAGCTGATTGCCATTTGCCCAGCTCCTTTCTGTGATGTTACCCCCATGAAGTCCTATGATTTCAGTCACATCGCATCCATGCTATGCCTGTAGTAAAAGTCCTGTTGATTAGCTTTTGTTAGAACAGGAAATAAAAAGACTGGAGCTTAGGTGTTCAACATTACTCAAAGTCCCAGATTACCTGAATTCACCCTACACCACGGGCAGGTTTCCAGTCTATCACAGGGCTTCGTGCAGTGCCTCATTGTACTGTAGAACTTGACAATACCAAAAAGAAACATTTGACTTCCATTGAAGATCTTTAAAACAAACATGCCTATATGACTGCCATTGTAATGATTGATACAAGTCTTTCATGATGTCTGCTTTTGATTTAATACAATTTAAGTGCTGTATTTTCAATAATTTCCTCTAAAACAGCTTCACCGACCAAGATTAGTCTCAGCGCTAAACACACAGACTTCAATGCAAATCCATTTCAGTGAACGAATAACCTTAAATCTGTTTCCAATTCAACGGAAATGCTATAATATTATACTAAACTCCGTCACCCTTCACACCGGAAGGCTCACTAACAGACATTTGGAAAGACTCGTGTCAATCATTACAGTGAAGCTCCTGAAAAGGACACGAGCGCTAAACTTCTATGTTTTTAAGGAAAGCTTGTTGAATCATTCGAGATTAGAAACAAAAATGTCTAGGTCAAGGTCGTTCCTTTTGTGCGGTTTGCATGCGGGATATGCAACATGCCTTAGAAAATAAAATGAAACAAATCACCAAGTGCTCATGTAGACAAAAGGGGAATGGTGCTTACTGTTCTCAGTTTTCAACAAAACAAAGCTGGATTTTTTAAGTCAAAGTATCCACTCTGAAGAAGAGCTAAAAAAAAAAGATTTTGTATCAAAGTGGTCATGTTTGGCATTTTTTAAAACTAAAATACCAAACATACCATGTGTTAGCAAAGTCTGTCAAACACCTAACAAGGAAAGAGTACACAGTTCAGGAGAAAAATGAAATTAGCCATACATCGATAACATTGGATAATACTCCATCATATAGTTCATATTACTGTTTAATTACAGACTGACCAACTGGTGAGATCTTTCACAAGGAAAATTTGTAATAATATAATATTAAATAAAGGAATATCAGTTTTGTCATATTAAATGGTTAACTGATGATTATAACATTTCAAATGATTGACTTGCTTTACTAAATTCCATAGTAGATGACTTTTTAAAAAATGTTACACATTCTGATGGCAGCAGCTCACTGCTAGGCTGGCGTGAATGAGAAACCAGCTCAAACCTTCACAAACACACACACACACACACACACACACACACACACACACAGTGTTCCTTGCACTTTCAATGAAATGTTTAAGATTGCATTAAAATTAAAAAGGCAGTCATCTTATTTAAGATAAACGCTACCTGGTTCTCAAAGCAGTGTGTGTGTGTGTGTGTGTGTGTGTGTGTGTGTGTGCGCATGTTTTTTAAAAAAAATTTCATTTTGTTCAAGTGGCTCAAATCACAACTTGCTGTTATGAAAGTAATAATATGCATAAGACAAACCTCAAAAACTGAACTCGAAACAAGGGCTCCTCTAAATAATTTCAGCTTGAACCTCATGACAATTTTAATATAAATCTATAGAGATTATAATAAAAAAATCTCTAGAGCATCAAAAAATAACTTCAATACTATTAGTATTTTTATTCATTCAGCTAATATGCATAATAGTTTGATTATGTTCATAAAATTAATCTATGGATTTTTTTCCGACAGTTTGACAAGTTTGAGAAACCCTGCTTTGTGGTAATTGAATACTTAAAATGTTTACTAAACGTGACACATTAGCTCTGTGTCCAAGGAGGATGTTTTTAGCCCTCTACAGTCCATCAAGCATCAAGGTCAGTTTAAAAGAGTGGATTTCTCAACAACTGTACCCTTAGGCTTTTTTCACCAGTGCTGGGCAGAGACGAAAGAAGTGTGGAACAGTGTGTGTGTGTGTGTGTGTGTGTGTGTGTGTGAGAGAGAGAGAGAGAGAGTGGGGGTTGCGAGGGGGGTTTTAGCTAAGCAAGAGTGTGACAGAACTCTACTTTCATGGGCACTTCTGGACTAGATATAGCTACTGACAACCTGTGGAGATGGCAAAAAGCACCTGAGACGTTGTTGTCTGCCTGACGCAATGCTCCGCTCTACCCATCTCTGCTTGCTGGGCGTTGCATTTCTGATATGTGCAGCTGCCCCAGTGGCTGGAGGACAGCCCGGAGAGGCGATTCATGAGTATGGAGAGGCAAACGTAACAAATCTTCAAGTAGTGAGGTTAAGATGGGGCCATGTGGAGACTCCTTACCTGGTAGTACTGTGGATACTTGTTGCTGGAGTAGCAAAAGTTTCTGGTATGTAGAACTACCATAAATATGAGTATAAGTATATGGCATAAGTCTGTGATTTTTAATTCCAAACCTCTGCTCTGAGCCTACCTGGGTTTAAACCTAGTGTTTTACATTAGAATTAAGAAGACGAACAGCTGAAACATTCATTAATATTAAAATATCCATCTTTTGCATGTGTGTGTGTGTGTGTGTGTGTGTGTGTGTGTGTGTGTGTGTGTGGGCCATGTTTATATTACATCATGGGGACAAAATGTCCCCACAATGTGAAAACCTTTTATTTTTATCTTGTGTCGGTCCCCACAAGGGAAAACTCAGTTTTACAAAAATCTGTGAATATAATCAAAAAACTAAAATAGTCAAAAGTGTTTTATTTGGTTTGATTACTTATGTTTAAGGTTAGGGCTGTTATAGTTAGGGTTATGCCCTCAGAAATTAATGGGAGATCCCCACAAAGGGTGTGTGTGTGTGTGTGTGTGTGTGTGTGTGTGTGTGTGTGTGTGTGTGTGTGTGTGTGTGTGTGTGTGTGT